>BQNB010003624.1:0-106689 GCA_026074375.1 Tanacetum coccineum
AGTTAAAAGATGATCGTACAGTGATTGGAGGTTGTTCTGTTAATGTGAGGTTTGATTAATGTAATTGAGTCTTTGGAATACATGGGATTTTATAATTCTTGATAAAAACAGAAAATCAAGTTTTAACGGGATTTTACAAATCAAAGAACAACTATATAATTCTCCTAATGAAAATGTATATTTCTCCCAAGTAAAGCATATAAATCACCCAAGCAAATGATGCATAAATCTCCTTAAGAGAAAAGATCATGTATAAATCGCCTTTGTAAAAAAGCATGTATAATTCTCCTTTTGTTAATTGAGTGTGTATAATTCGCCTTTGTTAAATGAGTGTGTATAATTCGCCTTTGTTAAGCAGAGTGTATAAATTGCCTTTGTTAAACAGAGTGTATAAATCGCCTTAACAAAGTAACGCGTATAAATCGCTTGAAGGGAAGTCGTATAAATCGCCTAAACAAACTAACTACGTATAATTCGCCTTAAGGGACAAGTATAATTCGCCTGAACACATAAGCTCGTATAATTCACCTTAAGGAACGTATAAATCGCCTGAACTACTACGAAACTCAAAAATCAAAAAGCTTAAAAAGACTCACTTTTTGACGTTTTTACCTGATTTTTCTTGTACTTCTTAACTATCTAAGACTATTAGAACCTTAAAAACACAAACTTTAATGTTTTTCACACGAAACATTTGAAATCAAGATTCTTGGTACAAAACCCTCTTTTTAAACAAAAAGACTCAAAAATATGATATTTTTTTTATGGTTTTTGAAAGATTTTCTTGTACTTCTAGTCTATACTAAGATAACTAAGAAAGAAAGTTAAAAGCTTTATGGTTTTTAAACCCTTAAAAGGTGAAAACCTTTTGATGGATTCGAACCAAACTCACGCACAAAAAAGGGTATAAAAAACGCACACAAAACCTTCACAAACACCCCATTGCTCTTGATACCAATTGTAGAATATCTTAACACAAGTATGGATTGATTCACTTAGAGTTTTAGAGAGAGAAAGATGGTTGGATGAACACTTAGAGAGAGAAAGAAAGATGATAATATTAGCTTAGTGAAAATGTGACAAATGAACAACCAACACCCTCTCCATGTGTGGAGAGGGTTTATATATGCCTTACAATGGCCGGCTAAGGGCCTCTAGTGGGCTTATCCATGGGCCTTAAGCCCGATTAGCTTTCTAACTTAACCTTACAACTTACTACGAGCTACGACTAACTATATTGGTAATGACCGACACATTTTCGTATTTCTAACAGACAGTAATACAGTTCTTGGGGTATATCATGATTTGTTTAAAAATATGTTTGCTCATGGGATACAAAATCATAAACAACCTCAATCTATTCCTGACACATATGTGGTGAATAAGAATAATAGTAATATTATTTCTGATATATCAAATATGGATCCAAATAGATATAAGGAAGAACATGATTATGTAGAGTATGAGCAACATCGTGCTTCTTTGCTTCCCTGATCAATAACCTTAAATGTGATGTTGAAAAATGTAATGACTTTAATCGTGAAGCTCAAAAGCAAATGCCTTATTGACAAACTAGCTTGAGAGATATAAGGAAAAAGAAAAATATTTTGCAAAAGATATGACAGTTGAATCTGAATACTACAAAAAGATTAAGCTATTAAATGATGAAATTTCAATCCTTAAATCTCAAGCTTATGAAAAAGACAAGACATTCTCCAAGGAAAATGAAAAGTATGATGAGTATGTCAAACTACTTTTAAAAGGGAAAAATGAACTTGAAAATAAAAATGAAGAGTTTTTGAAAAAAATAAACGATCTTGACAACAGACTTCGAAAAGCAGGACAGACTAATCAGACTCTTCGAATGTTGCTTCCAAAAGAAGACAATGTTAATACGGGAAAACAAGGTCTTGGCTTTGAGAACCAAAATGATGATGTGAACCCAAGTTTATTAAACAAAGCCGAGTTAGCACCATGATTTTATAACATTGATGAAATGGGAAAACATTTGCTTGCTGATCATAAGATCATTTGTGAAGAGGAATTAAAATATGAAGCTGAAAAATGTTTGAAAGTAAAACAAAGAAAATCTTCGCTCTCATATCATGGCTTTGTATATGCTGAGACACAATTTGAAGAACCACCAAAAGTTCCTTTGAAATGAAGAAATGTTAATTTGATAAAACATTTGGAACAAACTCAAAAGTTGAAGATCATTTGGAACAAGCTCAACTGAGAAATTATGATCCAAAACTTTAGAACAGTCTTCCAATGAAATACTTTTTTGCTATGTCAAGCAGGCAATGATCAAGTTTGAAAAACAAACATTTTCAAAATTAAAACTTAATCAAGATGAATTGTTCAGAATGAATTTTGAACAGAGAATCAACACGAGAGTTAGAAATCAATTGTCTGATGAATTTGAACCTTTAGTTAAAAACATCAATCTTCAAATAAACTTCTTTGAAAAGAGTCTTGTCAAAGAAATAAAAGATGATTTAAAGTACGTCATGTCTCTTGAAGATGATTTTGATGAAACATGTTTACTTTTGGACATTCAGCAAGAATTTTTCAAAACCCAGTTTGAGTCAGTCAAATATGAGTCATATAGCCATGTGTATGAGAACGAGATTTTTGAACAAAATTCTTCTTTGGAAAATGAAAACCGTTGTCTTAAAAAGACCATTAGCCAGATTCAAAAAGATTTTTCAAAGATGGAGGCAGAAAGTATTGCCTTTGAAATAGTACTTCAACATAAGATTCAAGAAAACAATTATTTAATTACAATGCAAACAGAAAATTAAAATTCTATGGCATCTTTATAAATTGAAAATGCACATTTGAAATAGACTTATAAAGATTTGTTTGAGTCAATTCAAAGTTCAAGAGATGAAACTAATCAATGTGATGACGTCAAACATAAGTTTGATTTTGATGAGATTGAAACTCAAAACATTGAGTTGGAGCATCAAATGGCTTCTTTAGTTAAAGAGAATGAACATTTGAAGTTGGTTTACAAAAAAATGCTTGATTTAATTAAAAAGTCATGAGTACATACACAAAGTTCAAACGTTTCTCAAAACAAAGCAGAAAATTTAAAGTCTCAGTTGTCTGAATTTGCAGATAAAAATTTTGATAAAGTTTTTCAAAAGATTGAATCAATGAAATAGAAAAAGTTTGACTCTCAAAGAAAAATATTCTTTTTGGAAATGAAACATCAAGTTTTGAAACAAAGTTAAAGGAGCTCGAAATGACTTTAGCTCAACAAACAAAAGATTTTGAGGATGCCAAAGATGATTTTTCAAAGAAAACGGACAAGTTTAAAACTTATTTTGAAAAACTTAAAAATAGAAAAGTTATACTTGAACGACAATTGGATCGTAAGATTCAAGATTCTAAAGCCGAAAAAGAACAGTTTTTTGAAACAAATTGTTTCTTTAGAATCAAATTTGGCATCACAAGATCTCATTTCAAATCAAAAGGAATATAGCGATTTGAGAACTTCATACAATGCTCTAAAAGAAAAGTTTGATTCTCTTAACCGGGACAAAGGGAAATCTCTAGTTTCAAACTTTTCAACACTAAAAGTAAGTGTTTCACCGAAGTTTTACATGGGTGAATCTTCCAAATCATTTCTAAAGAAGGTGTCTTAGTTTACAAGCTATTCTTTGCAAAAAGATAGGAAGTTTTCTAAGAAACCTCTAGTTTATGAAACACCTACTCCTCAAAAGATTTTGAACTCAAATGATTCAAGTAAGAAAAGGCAGGTTTTTCAAACTCCAAACTCTCGCTTTACACCGGTAAAGCAAGTATGTAGACCAAAGCAAAGTCATTCAAAACCTTTCAAATATTCAAAATCAGAATGCTTTTGTTGCAAAACAAGAACGACTCTGCTTTTAAAATTCCAAACAATGGAAGATTTCCATTCATTTCAAAAATAAATTCTCAAAAGGAAACACTGGGTCTCAACAACAGATTGAAATCTTATTCTTCGACAAGATTTAAAACTCCACAAGAAAATGTTTTTATAATCAATGGAAGAACAAAAGGAATTTTAAATCACCATTGATTCCATGAGCAATATTTCCAAATGAAACACCGGTTTCTAGTCCTCGTTGGAATTCAACTTCTTTACATCGAATTGGCATAACCTTTAAATGGTTTTTGAAATTTGGTAAACCCGTTAGCACCGTGCTTAAATGGGTTCCAAAGGTTGTTGTCTAATTTAATATCATAATGGCTGTTGGCTAATTCAGGTCAACACCCGTGCTTCAAATAAACGGAAAATATACGCTTCAGTGTATTTATCCTTAACAAAAGAGAAATCTTTTCGGTCTTGCGCTATTCTATCAAAACATTCAAAGTTTTGTAGATCAAGTCAATGGCTTTCGTATACTTCAGTACGAGACCCGTGTTTTTAAAGAAAAGAAAGTGTACGTGTCAGTGCACTTATCTTAAGAAAAGAAGAGAAATCTTCTTGTTTTATGAGCAAAATTTATTCAAAATTTCTCAAAAAGGTTTTCAAAATCTTTCAAAATTTTCCTCATTAAAATGACTTGTGTACATTTCAGTGCACAACTCGTTTTTTTTCAAATAAAAGGGAAGTGTGCGCTTTAGTGCGCTTTACCTTCAAAATAAGAGAAATCTTCTTGTTTTCGAGCATACTTTTCATAAACTTTTCAAAAGTCTACTCAAAACTTTAACCTTTTAAGTATTTCCGCTTAGGACTCATTCTTTAAATAAAGGAAAGTGTACACTCATGTACATTTATCCTCACAACGAGAAGATAACAACTTCTTGGACTTGAGGCTGACACTAAAACGTCAATTCAAAGACATTCAAAGTCTTATAGCTCAAGAAAATGATTTCCAAATTGTTGAACACAATTTTTCAAGAGTTTATCAAAAAGATTTTTCAAAATTGTGTGTTCAACACTCTCGTCCTCACTAAATCCTTTGACTGATATCTATTGTTGAGGGAGATCTTTTAAAACCAAATACTTTTAATGTTGTTGGATACATCTCATAAAAGTCAAAATTTTATGTATCCAAAACATTTAGCGTCTGAGTATAATTTTTCTCAAGAATTTTTCAATAAATTTAAAATCTTTCAAAAATTGTGTACTCGACACTATCTCCATCCCTCATTAATTGAGGGGGAGCGAAGAGAAAATGTTCTAATATTAATCATGCTATAACCATTTTCTCCATGTGCTTTCAAAAATCTCAAATAGCCATTTTATTCCGTTGATATCAAAAATATCACATGGTATGCTATTTTTAAGGAGGAGAAAATTGGAATAAAATAGATTAAAATGTGATCATTTTGAATCAAGTCCGAACTCTTTCCTACTTATGCGAAACAATTTTGAATATCGATGCAAATGTATAGGGGGAGCATTTCTTAAAAGATGAAACTTTCAAAGTGTAAAAAGTTTTGATTAATCTATCAAACACTTTGATTGATTTTCAAATGGTTTTATGGTTACGATCTTTATACCCAAGAACCAACTATTTCATGACGACGATGAAGTCATAAGGTGGTTAAGGTTAGGTATACGTCTAATGATCCAACCAGAGTCGGAGGGATCTGCCCAAGGACATTCCATTAGATAGAAGAAGTCCTTAGGAAATATGGAGTTGAATGAGAATATGGGAAAAATGTTGACTAAGGCATGAGTTAGCACTGGAACAATCATAACAAGGTGCTAGTAATGACGACTTGGTAAACATTGAAGGGGTTGAAGAATGAAAAGAAATGTAAGGATAAAGGGTCTAAAGAAAGAAGCCCTTTATACAACTAAAGGCAGAAACCGGGTCAATACATAATCTATCAGATATCACAAAGATGATATTTGGTATTGAAGACAAGACATCATGGATCCAGTGATGCAATGCACAACCCTACCTAGCCACTCAAGGTCTCTCAAAAGATTCTTATTTCATTTCTTACGGAGATAAACATGATATCTATAGACTTTCTCACTCTGAGTTAGTTGATATTGAAAATGTGGCAATCAGCTCCAGCCACCGATCACTAAAACCAAAAATGCACTTATTGAGTCTAGATCCAAAAGAGATCATTAATAAATCTCATTAGGACACAATTCCAAAATATACTTGCTGTTCACAATCACCAAACACAAGTGATATCTAAGAGTCCTACACATTATCCTCGTTATCTTGCCAGAACATTCAGAGTGGTGCTCTTTAGCATTTCACAGCAACGAATGGAAATCCTTCCAGTGTTAACATCAAACAGCAATGCGGTAGGTGACTTGCGTGATCCTATATGGATCAAACTTGTGTCAACTGGATATCGATTTTGGTCAAGTTTATGAATTGACGACTTAATCAGTTAGATAGTAACTAATTGATTCACTCTTATCGTGTTGTCTGCTTTGAGACGTTCCAGTAATGAGAATAAGCAAGTACGGTAAATCTAATGCTTATGTGTTAGATGATCCAATACTTTAAGCTGGGAATCCTGTCAAGGATATTCTTCTAAATTGAATCTACCTTATCACAGGTCAGTCCTTACGGAACTGAAGGTTAATGCTACCTAATCTTAACGAATGACAAAGCCATATTCATCCATAAATGTGGTTATTACTAACCTCTAATTTCAGGTTTTTAAAATGGTGGTGTTATCTCATTCCATTTTAGTTAGATTCATAACCACATGCTCATACTCAAGACTTAAAGATTCAAGTAATCAAGAAAGCTCAAGATAAAGACTTTTGCTACTCTGATACTCAACATCTTTCTTAAAGATATCAAGATTATAAAGACAAAGATTGTCAAGGGAGATTGTTAGACGGCTTTCAAGATGACATAAAGTATGAGCATGTTGGTCCAAAGATACAAGATCGCAAGAAGGCGAAGTATTACAAAGATGATCAAGTAATGATGAAAGATCTCAAAGATAAAGTCAAAAGACAAAGACAAAGAAAAGATCAAGATCACAAGAGCATGATTGGAACAAAAGGAGCTAGCACACCTGTTACACAAGAAAGACTCAAGATCAAGACATGAAGCATCAAAGATCAAAGATCAATGTCACAAAGAGAGATCTCTATGATCACCCCTTAAGGGGGGGGGGGGAGATTGTTAGGAATTCCAAAAGTGTTGATCATTTATGAGATCTCAACGATCGTCCCTTAGGGGGAGATTGTTAGAAATCCAGGTTTTAGTGAAATGGCGATCATTATCGATCTCACGAGTCTTGTAATAGTTAGACTATATTAAGCATGTAATATGTAGTCCAATAAGCTAGTCCGTAAGAATAAGTAATGTAATAGTCCAAGCCCGGACCATGGAAGCCCAAGAGAAGGCCCATGGCCGACCCCTTGGAGGATATAACTACCCTCTCTACACATACAGAAGGTGTGTGAGTGTGTGTTACATTTTGTGTAAGAAAAGCTTTCAAAGAAATATTCAAACACCTCCACCATCTACTTTCTTCCTTCTCTTCTCTCTAATTCGTGTACTAGATTTGTGAGAAAACCGTATTCTACAATTACTAACTCTTAATTGCAGATCCATACGATGGTATTGGTACCTTATTCCAGCAGAGTCAGATTCATAACCACATGTTCATACTTAAGACTTAAAGTTTCAAAAAATCAAGAAAGCTCAAGATTATACAAAGATAAAGACTTCTGCTACTCTAATACTCAACGTTTTCTTTAAAATCATGAAGTAATCAAGTTAAAGATCATTAAAGGAGATTGTTACCAAGCTTTCAAGAAAACACAAAGTATGAGCATGTTGGTCCAAAGACACAAGATCGTAAGAATGCGAAGTATTACAAGATAATCAAGCGATGATGCAAAATTTATGATCTCAAGAATTTCAATATCAAGTGATAAAGACTCAAGATCACGAGACCATCAAGCATGAAGGAACAAGCACAAGCTTAATGATCAAAGAACACTACATAAAGATACAAGACAAAGATCAAGATTCAAGTCTACGAGCAAGATTGAAGAACATTCATAGAATGCTAAGCTTTAGATATTTGTAATATGGAGAACCAGAGTCATGATTTTGACGCTGGCCATGTGTGAATTTGCGGGGGGTAAAAATATATATTTCACTTGGTTTTTGGCCTATAAATACCCCTTCTTGGCTCTTGTATTCCTCACCTCTTGCCATTCTTTCTTCCTCACTTTTCGCTTCTCCAATCCTCTAATTTTAAACATCAAAGTGTTCTTAATCTTCTCTTCTCTCATCTATTGAAGAACACACATCTCCGCAAGAGAGCCACACAAGTACCTAATCCGTACTTGTGTGTTTTGTTGAGGGTCTTCTTTCCCACAACCTTTCTTTAGAATCGACTCTCTAGGCTAGGTTAGGACTTGGTTTGTCATCTATCTTTTTATTCAATCAAGTTGTAAGGGAAGTCTTGTATCCGATGGATCAAGCCTAGATCATTGGGGATCTAGTTGGGGTTTGGTAAGCTTTCAAAGCGGAAGTGGGTAGTGTTCCTAGTTGATCTAAGTGATGCTATAGGTTAAGTCGAATCACAGGTTCTTAGGGATGGATCCCGAGGGTGGAATACCGTAGGTAGTAACTCTTCTGTGTGAGCGCCGGTCTTTGTTAAAAGCTGGTGGAGTTAAATTGTAATACAGTTTATAGTCCACCATAAGGATTATACTAGTATAGTATCGAAGTCGTGGATTCATAACTGACGATACGGAATGACAAAACCCCTTCCCAAACCATTTTATATCTGGTGTCATTCTCTCTCATCTCTCTCTCTCTCTCTCTCTCATCTCTATAAATATTAAAAATATATATATATATATTATATATATATATATATACTATATATATTATATATATTGAATCTACTATTGGTTTCTTACTAAGTTAGATCCTCACACCACTCGTCTCTTTCGAGACTCGAAGGTTTTATAAACTTTAAAGAAGTTTAAAAAATTGTATTCCCCTCCCCAAACGTTTACATCAATCATGTGTTATATAATTATTTTAATGATAATTATGGTCGTTGTTCATTTATTTTATTGGTTACGTATGTTGTGTTAGACTTATATACCGCATATGTTTATAACAATAAACATATATTTTAAGGTTGTATGTTTTATTTCCTAAATCTTTCAAGTGAAGGAAAACTAAACATAATACTCCTACTAGCTTTTAGTAATACTTAGGAGTTATCTTAATTATCATTAAATTTAAATCAAGCAAGTGATTTATTTAACAATAAACTTAAGATTCCTCTCCTAGATGCTTGAAATGGTCCATACTTGGATTCTTTCCATTTGTACACTTCATAAAGATTATATGAATTCATAAACTCCTTTGATAACTTACCGTCCTTGCAATAGTAATCATCCAAGGAAGAGTTTTTAAATTCCATTGCCATATTTCATCTATATGAACACTAGTATGACAATCAACCATCTTTATATAATTAATGCGCATAGAAAGAATATTTAATCACAATCAATTGCTTGAGTATGATTAAAATCATATCATAATGTGTGCATTAAATATCTGTACAACATTGTCAGTATGAGTTCGACGCAAAGAAATAAACCACTTGGGTTTTCTACTCTTTGAAGAAACTCATTTTAACTTCACAGTCTAACCATTTAGTTAAAGATCAATCAAGTTCCAAAATTGATTATCTTTGTGGATAGCATCCAGACATTCATAGTTTGAGTCATTTACCAAATCCTTGACCATGCATATCTATGGTTAACAGGTTCACCATGATCCTGTGACTCATATTCCTCAACCTTGATATAACATTTATCAATCAAGTATTTGAGGTATCCTTGCGGATCTATGAACGAGAATTATATCATTATGAGGTTTAACATTTACATTTACAACCTCATTATGATATTCACTAGTGTGTTTAGAAGGTTATGTATTTTGTATTTTTATCTCTTTCCGATCTAAAAATGCTCCCACTTGCTTTTTGCTATTAGAGACTCTTCTATAATTACTTAGCATGTAGAGTAACAATAATGTGTTCTCTTTTGGAACATTATAAGATACATCGACAGTTCCTGAGTTTAGTTTGTTAATATCATTCTTTATAAGAATTTTAATAAATTAAAAACTTCAATTTTAAGACTTAATGGGAGTCATCACATTTCATAATCATGAGGGTGTCTTATTTACCCTCTAGGTTGGAGTTTTATTGAGTGTATACTAGACATACCCAATTTTTAAACCTTGATAGATTTGGAGGTAAAATATTTAAGTTATCTAAATCAAATGATTCTAAAAGAATTTGTTTTAACACTCTAGACATACTATAAATATGTAATATTTTATAAGTAATTGGATTGTGAGACTTTACCATAATCTCTTAAATAACTTAATACTCTTTAGGTTACATACTTATCAATTGTGTCAAACCAAATTGAATATATAGTATTTAAAAACCTATCACTTGCTTTAATGTATACATCTTTAACTAGTTCAAGAACTCTATGTACATATCTTTCCAAAAGATATAACATGTTAACTATACATTATTTGCCTTTGAACAATTCAAGGACTTCGTGTTCATGTTCTCACAAGAAGACATAACTTACTTTATGTTTTGAGTATTTCAACAATTAAAGGACTTCATGTTTATTACTTTACAATAAATATAAACATACTTAACTAAAGTAATTTTGAACGCCGACTCTTGGCTTCAATAGTAATTTCAAGTTAAACGAGATTACTTCATTATTTAGGACATTTCAAGAGCACATAAACATTTTACTTAAAGTACTATTTAATTCATATCTTGACATATGTTCTAAATAGGGCACTATGTCCTAGTAGAATATTAGTTTCTTACCTTACGGTCAAGAGAACCTTAAATCATATTGTTATTGTCATGTGTGTGGAAAACTAGAAGGGGGGTTGAATAGTTTTCTAAAATTTTAAACTTTTAAAACTTGTAAATAAATTTGTTTGAAACTTTTAGTGAAGTTATCTAGATATTGATGGTTGAGAAGTAAGAGGTGTAAGAGTAAAGAGAAGATAAAGTAAAGAAAGAGTTCACCGGAACATAAGTATTTATAGTGGTTCGGCTACAAGGATACCTTCATTACCCTACTCTACTCCCCGAGTCACCTACTCGAGAGTTTGTTAAACACTAGTCACCGAGCTCCTTTCACTTAGCGGAGAAGCCTTCACAACGATGGTACACTTCTATAAGTTACAAAGATGATCATCGAATTTCTCACATACGAGAATAGATAATAACACAACTACACTTGATATACAACTAACAATACAACAATAAATCACAGCAAGATAATCTCTTGAAAGAAGTAAGAAGAATCAAAGATCAAGACACTTTTAAGGCGTGCTTGAAACTTTTGCGTATTTGGTAATTCCTTTCTTGAAGTGAATTACCTACACAAGAAATTAGAAAGAGATGCTAGAGAGAGAGAGAGATCAGTAGAATAGAGAGAATATTAGATAAGAAAGGCGTGTGAAAACATGAGAAATGGCTTGGTATTTATAGCCAAAAAATTTATTGTAAGCCGGTTCTTCCGGTGCTGTTGACAAAGGGCACCGGCTTGCAAAACTAAGGGCACCGGCATACAGTAACAAAATCCGAATTTTGATTTGCAAAATCTTAAGATATCTTGTGTAATCTTATAAGATTTTCCTTGGATTTGCTGCATTTGATTATATACTAAATGAGAAAATAAGTGTAAGATGATTTTGTGTAAAGTTAGCGTTTTAAAAGAATTTGTATGCTTTTTCAAGTTGCATGTGTTTTTCTACAAAGATGGGAGATAGTAAAGAAATCATGTTTGTGAGATAATAAGAGGTTTAAGAAAGATGGTTTGTTATGTTTTGTCATTAATAAAACCTTAGCTAAAGTTGATTGTAAAACGTTTTGTTTAAAATGGGTTTATTTGTATTAACAATCTCCCCCTTTTGTTGATGACAAAACATATTAGGGATGATTAGATTTGTATTTAAACTTGGTTACTTTCTCCCCCTTTTTGTCGAAACAAAAATGGAATGCAAATGTATGAGAAATGTAGAGATATTGTCAAGATGGTAAGCTCCCCCTTGATAAATGTTATGATAACTACAAAACAAATATGTTAGAAACAATAAGATATGTTCCCCCTTGCTTTGAGAGTACCTACAAAGGAAAGTTATGGGTCCAAGAAATAGAAATAGCCTCTGTAGTATCGGCTGGTCGGTGCTGTTCTATGAAAGGCACCGGTTCGTTGTCGTTCGTTATCGAATGGCACCGGCTGACTTATAAAAAGTCAAAGTCCATGAATTTTAAACATAATTTTGAATGATAAAGAGATAATATAGCACAAGCATAATTTTATTAGAGAAAACATAAAGGACATTACAATAAGACAAGAGATTCTTAACAAAGATTCCTAATGAATCTATTATTTTGTTCTACTACTTAAGTCTTATTATTAGATGTTATGTGTTATGACATTTAGGCGGTCGAGAATGTGGTTGAGATTGAATCTCATTTCTCCTTAGAGGTTGTCGACCAAGACTTGAGTTCTTTGGCAATGTTCACAAAACATCTCATGGGTGAGCATAGGAAAAGGATTGTTAGGTCCCAATAGCGGAAGAGGTGGGAGTTGAGATGGTGGAAGAGGCAAGCAATGTGGAGGGAAAGGAGGAGGTGTTGGTTCTAACTCTGGAGTTGGCGAAGGAAAAGTAGAGGCCATAGGAGGAATAAGAGGTGGCTCATTTGCCAAACATTCAATGGTTGCAAAATATGGTCTAGGAGGTGATGAATTTGTTGTTGATGGTGGAAGATCACCTAGCAGATCGGGTAAAGATGGAGAAGATAGTGGAGTAGAGAACAAGAGTTCAATAGGATCAAGGTTAATAGCTACCGGTGAGGTGAGCTTGGATGGTTGAGTAGGAGCGGGTGGTGGCATAGTCAATGGAGGAGGAGTTAACTTAGGAGTAAGCAAGAATTTTTCATTGGAGTTAATTTTTATTGGAGATAGTGGTGGAGAGGTTATTGGAGAAGTTGGTGGAGCTCCCGATGTGTAGTCCGATGGTGGAGAGAATGGTTGATAGGGAGGAGAAGAAGTTCTTGGATTGACAAAGCAACATGGCCTAACACTAATTCTTGCGGTTCATTTTAGATTATTTTTGTTCTCTTTAGGCATTGTGAAGAAGGGTAAGATACAAGAGGTAGGAGTGAAGAAAAAGGGCAAGGATTGTGCACTATTTATAGAGGAAGATTTGAGTTAGACTTAAATGTTTTGCTTGTTAACTTAGTTAAAATCTAATGATTAGATTATGGCTAAGGTCAACTTCTATTTTTAGAGCCTAAGTGATGTGACAAGGAGGGAAAGCTTGAATTTGAATTTGAAAAATTCGTATTTTAATACCAGAGAACAGGTCTGCCGGTTCTGCCGGTGCTATTCTGAAAAGGGAGCCGGCTTGAAATTTGAATGGCACCGGCCGACGGGCAGACAGGATTTTTGAAGTAAGTTTTTGAGTAAAGTTTTGATATGTTGGAGGTGCGTTTTTTTTTCTCGACTCGATGACAAAAAAAATTGTTTTATTTTGAGAGAAAAACCCTAAGCCTCCTTTTAATGTAGCTACAATGAACGTGTTTGAAATGACATATTGACCATGTGTTTCTTTGTATACGTTCACGAGACAAGTCATACAAAAACGTTTTTATTTGTATTAAACAATGTAGTAAGAGGTAAGAGAATGATTTGACATAAATGAGGAAGTATCTTAAGAGAAGACTTTTAAGGATTTTAGATTTCGAATGTTGCGTAAGTTGGAATAGCTTCATTTGAGCAAGTAGACTCAACATGACCCCAACATTGCATGTGTAGATGATGTCAAGGTATACTCTTTTTCATCTTGAAAAGGATATATATATTTTCATGTTTTATTTGGTAAATACAAATTTTTTTGGATAAGAAGAAATATCTTAAGAGGCAACTTGATATTTTTTTGAGCTCCCAAGCAAATAGTATGTCTGAATTTCTGCTCTATACTCAAACTGTCAAGATGATCAAATTTGTGATCCAAGTCATAATTTGAATAATGAGTTGGATTACTACTCAAGAAATATCTGAGCTCCTGAAACACTCGTTTTAAAGAAAGTAAATCAAAGATTTATGAACCATATTCCAAGAAAAACTAAAGGAAGTACTGAGAAGGATTCATGATTTCTATTCTTGCTCTTGAAGCGAAAGGAGTCATCGAAATCATTTTCTTTCTAGTACTGATGGTTATTTTTGAACTTGAGATCTTAAGGTTCTTTGATTAAGGTTTCCTATGATGGTTCCTAAAGGATGATCTTTAAATTCTTTGATGTTCAAGATTTGTTTATTTAATTGTTCATTTTTCTTGACTTCTAAGTTTTTACTTTGATTTTCTATGATGTCGACTTCTAGTAAGTCATCATCTACTAAAGCAGGAGAATTAGGAGGAGGGGTTTCATCAAACTTGACATTGAGAGATTCTTCAACTTTCAAAGTTTCTTTATTTAGAACTACATAAGCTTTACTATTAGGGAATATCCTAAGAAAATACCTTCCGTCGATTTAGGGTCGAATTTGGTAAGGTAGTCTTTGGTATTTAAAATGAAACATTTATAACCAAAAACTTTAAAGTATTCTAAGTTGGGCTTTCTACCTTTGAAAAGCTCATAAGAAGTTTTTCCAAGGAAAGGTCTAATAAGAATCCTATTTAGAATGTAGGTGGAGGTGTCAACGGCATTACACCAAAACTTTTGAGGAATTGATTATTCATTTAACAATATTTTACTCATTTCTTGTAGTGTTCTATTCTTACGTTCTACTACCCCATTTGATTGTGGAGTACGTGAAGACTGACAGTTTATGTTAATGCATTAGCATCACAAAGGCTTCAAATTGTACTCATTATCAAATTCCCGACCATGATCCGACGATTGAAATAATGGTGCAACCCTTTTGTTTTTGAATCTTTTTACTAGAATTCAAATGAATCAAAACGCTATCATTTTTGTATGATTCAAAAATCTTATTCCAAGTTAAACCTTGAGTAGTCATCAACAATGACCAAGTGTAGAAGTTCCTCCGTAACTTTGAGAAATGGCCGACATACCCAAACAAGTCCCATATGCAAAAGTTTAGACATTTAGAAGTAGAAACCAGGATCTTACCTTAATGCTTTCATGCCCTTGTTTTCCAATGTTGCAAGCAATGCAAAAAGTGTATTTCAAAATTAGTTTTGTAAATTTCTAACAAGCTCTTTAGAGATTAGCGATTGTATATAGTACGTCATATTGGCGTGACCCAATCTTTGATGCCATAAGGTCGAAGTATCATCTATAGAGGTTAGACAACGGGCATCTTTTGGTGAGTTCCCTATTTTCATAATGTAAAGGCCATTTTTCCTAATTCCTTTTCCTATGGTTATATCGCTTTTAATTATTTCACTATCGGTTTCACTAAATAGTACCTTGCATTTGTTATCGAAAATTTGACCTGTGCTAAGAAGATTAAAACTGAGATTTTCTACGTGACTAACATCATTGATGGTGAGAGAGTTATGAGAAATTGTACCTTTACCGATGATCTTGCTTTTAGTGTTACTACCAAACAACACGTTACCTCCATCAAAAGATTTATAGGATGAGAAGAGATCTTTGTTTCCTGTCCATATGCCTAGTAATAACCGATATCTTGTACCATTCATCCGAGTCAAGTCCCCCTTGACGTACCTCATTTTGAGTGAGCCATAAGGCAAATCTCTTCTTTCTTTGAGTCATCTCCGCTATCGCTCTAACTTCTGACAACGTATTCCTTTTGATCACTGGAAACGTTTTTGGGGCAATCGCTAATAAAGTGATTTGGATCACCACACTTGAATCATCTTCATTCTTCCTTTTTATCTTCTTTGATTTTTGAAAGTTCTTTTTGTCGTCATAGGGTTGTCGGACAAACTTGTCTCTTCTTCTAAAGAATTTCTTGAAATCCCTTATGGCCATTGCATATTCCTTATCATTGCTATCCGAGGAAGATGCATCATCATCACTCAAAACTTGTCTTGCTTTAAGTGCGAGAGACTTGTACTTTTCTTTCTTGTTATTTGCAATCTCCAAGTCCTTCTCAAGAACTACCTCATAGACTTTGAGGTTGCCAACAAGTTCATCTAGAGATAGCTTTGACAAGTCTTTGGATTCTTCTATCGCTGTTACCTTTGGTCGCCATTTCGATGAAAGAGCCCTCAAGAATTTCCTAACATGGTTACGACTTGAAAAGGATTCATCAAGTGCTTTAATAGAATTAATAATGGTATTAAATCTAGAAAAGGCACAATTAATGGTTTCAACGTTAGTAATCGTAAACTCCTTATATTTTTGAACAAAAAGATATATTTTATTATCTTTGACTTGTTTGTTACCTTGATGAGTAGCTATTAAAGAATCCCAAATATTTTGAGCCGTGTCACACATGAAAATTCTTTAATATTCCTTTTTAGGTAAAGCATTGTATAAAACCATTTTAGCTTCATTATTTTTGGAAAGCATTTTCTTTCGATTTTCATCAAGTTTTTCATATGGTGTAACAACATCCTTGACATCCTTGTCTTTGATGGTAGGTTTGTAGTTACCATGAACTATGATATACCAAAGATCAATATCCTTAGACTTCATGTAAGTTTCAAAATGGTTTTTCCAATATATAAAACAATTTCCCTCGAAGAGAGGTGGTCGTTGCATAGATTGACCTTCTTTGTAGTTTTCTGAATCCATAATCGTTTAAAGATTTAAAATACAATTTATTTTAAAAACTTTGATAACCTAGCCCTGATACCAATTATGGAAAACTAGAAGGGGGGGTTGAATAGGTTTCTAAATTTTTGAACTTTTAAAACTTGTAAATCAATTTGTTTGAAACTTTTAGTGAAGTTATCTAGATATTGATGGTTGAGAAGTAAGAGGTGTAATAGTAAAGAGAAGATAAAGTAAAGAAAGAGTTCATCGGGACATAAGTATTTATAGTGGTTCGGCTACAAGGACACCTTCCTTGCCCTACTTTACTGCTTAAGTCACCTACTAAAGAGTTTGTTAAACACTAGTCACTGAGCTCCTTTCACTCGGCGGAGAAGCCTTCACAACGATGGTACACTTTTATAGGTTACAAAGATGATCACCAAATTTCTCACATAAAAGAATCGATAATAACACAACTACACTTGATATACAACTAACAATACAACAATAAATCATAGCAAGATGATCTCTTGAAAGAAGTAAGAAGAATCAATGATCTAGACACTTTTGAGGCGTGCTTGAAACTTTTGCGTATTTGGCAATTCCTTTCTTGAAGTGAATTACCTACATAAGAAATTAGAAAGAGATGCTTGAGAGAGAGAGAGATCAGTAGATTAGAGAGAAGATTAGATGAGAAATGTGTGTGAAAACATGAGAAATGGCTTGGTATTTATAGCCAAAAATTTTACTGTAGGTCGGTTCTTCCGATGCTGTTGACAAAGGGCACCGGCTTGCAAAACTAAGGGCATCGGCATACAGTAACAAAATCCAAATTTTGATTTGCAAAATCTTGAGATATTTTGTGTAATCTTATGATATTTTCCTAGGATTTGATGCATTTGATTATATACTAAATGAGAAAATAAGTGTAAGATGATTTTATGTAAAGTTAGGGTTTTAAAAGAATTTGTATGCTTTTTTAAGTTGCATATGTTTTTCTACAAAGATAGGAGATAGTAAAGAAATCATGTTTATGAGATAATAAGAGGTTTGAGAAAGATGGTTCTTATGTTTTATCATTAATAAAACCTTAGCCTAAGTTGATTGTAAAATGTTTTGTTTAAAACCGGTTTATTTGTATTAACAACTCTTATCCTGAAAGTTTCTAATCCTTTACATATTAAAGATTTCATACCTATCTCGTTAATTGTTGTTCAGTATAAAATCATTTCTAAAGTCCTTGCAAATCATTTTTCAAAAGTTATGGAGAAAATCGTTAGTCCTGAGCAATCTGCCTTCATTGCGGGTCGTCAAATTCTCGATGGACCTCTTATGCTAAGTGAATGTATTGATTGGTATAAAAAGAAGAGTAAGAAACTTATGATATTTAAAGTTAATTTTGAGAAGGCTTACAATTCGATAAGCTGGAAATATCTAGACTTCATTTTGCAATCGCTCGGCTTTGGTATCAAATAGAGGAGATGGATTCATGTTTGCTTAAAATCGGCTAGGACGTCTATCCTTATTAACGGAAGTCCTTCTTCAGAATTTTTGTTAAAACGTGGGTTACGTCAAGGAGACCCACTTTCTCTGTTTCATCCTTGTTATGGAAGGCCTTCATTTAGCTTTAAAAGAGGCAGTTCAGACTAATCTAATTCAGGGTGCTACAGTCGGTGATTCTTGCTTTAGGCTATCTTATTTTTATATGCCGATGATGTGGTGCTTGTCTCAGATTGGAGTACTCGCGATATGGATAATATTATTCATGTTTTACGTGTATTCTATCTTACTTCAGGCCTTTAAATTAACATTAATAAATCAAACATTTATGGTGTTGGAGTGTCGTCTGAAGAGGTGAGTGTTATGGCCTGAATAACGGGTTGTACGTCGGGTGATTTCCCATTCATTTATCTTGGTTTACCCATTGGCTCAAATATGAACTTGACTTGTAATTAGAAAAGATTGGTAGATCGATTTTAGTCTAAGCTCTCTTCATGGAAGTCAAATCTTATTTCAATCGGTGGTCGGGTAACATTAATCAAATCTATTTTGGGAAGTATGGGGATTTACTATATGTCTTTATTCAAGGTCCCATAAATGATCCTCAAAACTCTTGAACGCTTTAGAGCTAATTTCTTTTAGGGTGGCGATGAAAGTAATCGGAAGTTAGCTTGGGTCAAATGGGATAATATGTTGGCCTCATTTGATAAAGGGGGTTTGGGTGTTGGAAGCTTGAAAGCTTTTAATTTGGCACTCCTTCAAAAGTGGCATTGGAGATTGATAAATAATGCAAACCTTTTGTGGGTTCGTCTCATCAATTTGATTCATGGTGTAGAAGCGGGTTTAGATGAGAAAGGCTGTAAATCAGCAGGTTTATGGTCAAGAATCATTGGGACAGTTAACTATCTTCACTCTAGAGGTGTTATACCAAGAGGTACGTTAAAATATAGAGTGGGTTGTAGTACTAAGGTGCAATTTTGGAAGGATGTTTGGATAGTGATGTTCCGTTAAAAGAGAAGTATAACAGATTGTTCCATCTTGATCGTAATGGAGATTGTGTTACTAGAGATCAAATTTGTAATGGCGTTTGGTCTTGGGATTGGTGTAGAAAAGATTTGGGAAGTCGCAACAATGAAGCTCTGGTTTCGTTATTATCTGACATTGGTAACATTGTTGTGGATTCTGGTATAGATACATGTTCTTGGAATATAGCAACTGATGGTATTTTTTCGGTGGGAGTAACAAGGAATCATATTGATAATCATATGCTCCCCTCGGCTATTTTGAATACAAGATGGAACAATGTCTTGCCCCGAAAAGTAAACATTTTTGTATGGCGGTTTCTCTTGGATAGACTTCCTCGTCGGTTGAATCTGTCATCTCGTGGTTTGGAAATAACTTTAATTCTTTGTCCTGTTTGTAACGTAAGCATAGAATCTAGCTCTCATCTATTTTTTCACGTGCGAATTGGCTTCTCAGATTTGGAGTAAAATTCGCGTTTGTTGTGAGGTTCCCATGTTACATGCGTCCTCATCTTCGGAATGTATTGGTTGGCTAGATAATTGGAGTGTTCCGAAGGCTAGGAAAGATCAAATGTTAGTTATTACTTCTGCCACTTTATGGCTAATTTGGCGATATCGAAATAGTGTGGCATTTAGCTCTCAATCTATTAGGAAATGTGACATCTTCGATAATATCTGTTTGTTTTCTTTTTCTTGGTTAAAGTATAGAGGTGCTAAAGTTTGTAATTGGCTAGATTGGCTTAAACATCCTTTGTAATTGTTCTCTAGTTTCTTGCTAGAGTTCTTATTAATATATGTGGTCGTTCAAAAAAAATTACGCACATAAGGGCAATAACGGTCATCTGCTTTGTCTCCAAAATAATATATCCAAATTGTTATATAGAGAAACAAACAAATAAAAAGGTAAGAGGATTTGTAGAATATAAAAATCATAATTGAGGAAATGGGACAAAAAAAGAAGTATTACCAATTTTCTTGCATTCTTTGAGTATATCGGCCATGCCAATTGTGAATAGCATGTAAAAGAAGAAAAAACATAAAATTCTTTTCTCCCTCTTTAACCCAAAATATTTAGAGCAAGCCAAATATTTCAAGTTACTCATATATTCAAACTATACTTCAATAGTTGGTACTTATAATATACATGCATCAATTTCAAGATTATCATAATACAATGTTGGATTGTTACGTTATATTCTATTCTATAATATAATATATAAGTAATATACTAGTAATATAACACATTTGTGCTCAAATCCGATGTCATTTTGACACCGGGCTACTTCCTCTCTTGTGTGGGCTACTTGCCCTGGCATATATCCATTCGCCCTTTTCTTATTTTATTTTTTTTAGATCTCTGCCCTTCCATATTAATCTAAAAGTAGAATAAACTCCTTTGATCATACATTTCAACACAATACTAGAATCTTCCCAAATACTCAGGAACACACACATAGTCATCAAGATCATAACATCACCATGTGTTCATGGGTATTTCTAGGTATCTCTTTGGTCTTCAAGGTTCAACAACAACTAATGAATTTTGATGGTTTAATTTTAGTAATTTCAATCAGTGGGTTGTAGCTATTGAACACTCATATGTGTTCATGGTTGCGGATTTTGCTACACTTAATTTGTAGGTACGTTGTTTTGTCTTTTTTGCATTTGTAGGTTTTGAAATTTAGGATTATTTAATGTGGTAAACTGTTGGTTATGATGTTCGCCTTTGGTTTATTGTTGGTGTTTGAAGAAGCTGATAAATCAGCAAACTGAAGATGGCTGCTTGCGCCATAGTGTGCTGATGCCTCTTTAGAACTTCTATAAGTAAATTTATGTGGCTTACCATTTTGGAAAATATAATTTTTGGATTTGTGTTTTAGAATTGGTTGACAAGGCTGAGATTACTTGCTTTGTGGCAGGGAAATCTTATTAAGCTTGCAGCCACGGCTTATGCATTGTCTTCCTTCGAGTGTTTGCTCATCTGTGCCTCATACATAAAAACTAAATGCGAAAGCTATGGTTGTTTGTTTTTTTGGTAAAGGGTTTTTCCGATAAATTGTATTACACCAAAATACGTTTAAGTACGTAGGTAAAGTCCCACATCACAGCCCATTACATAGGCAACACTCATGCACATAAAGTGCAACAAACAAAAACCCTACATAGGCAACACTATGGTTGTTTGTGGAACGCCTCCGTTATATTTAAAAAGCATTAGTAAGCAATCATCTATTATAACACAGCCACACCTGGATTGTGGTTGCAGCCATAGCAGGTGTTGATGATCTTTCAACTTTCTTCCTCCAGTGCACAGAAGGGTAATATGTTGTATTTATTGGCATATTGATTCCATAAATGCTATAGGGTGCATTTTACTTGGATGGAATGATGCGGAAAGTGGAAGGATAGTAGAGAGCGAGAATCACTCGCCTCAACAACCTCCACAGGCGTACCCATGGCATGAATTAATGCAAGCGTGGTTTATTACGTTTATATTTAAATGTCATATTAACCCATGAAAATGGTATGTATAAGAGAAACGACATCGTTTCTCACCCCTATTAAGCATATTTATAATATTGTGTGATTGCAACCATGTCGGGTGTTTGGTCTTGCCACTGTATTCATAAGTTTGAGCCTCTCTTTTACTTATACAAACAAGATATCTGCTAAAGTAAAGGCACAAAGGATGAGGGTGTGTCTCACATCTCCGCCCGTTACATAGGTAAACAACTTCCTTTAAGGAAGGGAAACAACTAGATTAGACCAAAAAAGAAATAAAATACGAAGAGACTATTTCTTTTTATGACCCCTTACTTTAATATCTAAACGAACACAAAAAGCTTGAAGTGTTTCAGGAATTTCCTGACCTTCATACAAATCATCATCATATGGGTCATATTTATAGTCATCAAGCTCATGAGAATCCTTCCATTGCTCTAGCAAACTTTGTGTACCATAACCATCATTCTTAGCTAAGAAATTAGCCATATCATTGTCGACCGAAGCAACCTCGTCCTCACTATCCTCGTCAACCTTTCTCAAAGGTTTTCCTTCATTATGCACCAAAATGGCTTTCCCATCAATAATTAAATTTTCAATATTATTAATTTTCTCAATAAGAGGAGTAGTACTAGGACTACTCGATTTCGCATTCTAGAACGAAGATCCACTAAAATTTGCCTTTTGACTGGCCAAATGTGTAGATCCCCTGTTGGTTCCCATTTCCACATCATTATCAACCAAATTAAGTATAACAACCCAAAAATTTTTAAGCAAAATCAACCTATTTTATTATGATCACATTTGTATGGAGAAATTTTTTGCTTTATTACATTCGATTATGTAACATAGTTTACATAACTAAAGTTAACGAGCTCACATAACCTACCTATGCTATTATATCTATGTTTTCATTAAGTAAATGTCCTAATATGTCAAGTCAACAATCTAACATCCATTTTATCATATACATTATCTATTTAACATAGTTTTTACGACGATAATACCAAATGAGCTTAAACCGTTAATGTTTACGTTTAAACCCTAATTTCATGTAAAGTACACATTCAAAATGAATGTACAATCAATCAAAACACATTAACACATATCATAAGCATCTTATTTGAAAACATTTTCCCTCCAAAATAAGGTACAAGTCCTTTAAAGCTTAATGTACAAGTCATTAATGTACGATACCCAAAATAGCCGTTTTACCTTCGTTTTCATTCTAGGTTCTTTACGACCACTTTTGTAAAATTTACTCCACTCAATGTATAACATGTAAACCCTAATTTCTCTAATCCTAAGCTCTCATACACATTTTAAAAACCCTAAACCCTAATTTCACTTTAAACCTAAAACTAAGCCCTAAAACCTAATCCTAAGCCCTAAACACTAATCTTAAGCACTAACTATAATCCTAAGACTAATCCTAAACCTTAATCTACCTTAAACCCTAACCCTAACTCAAAGAAAAACCTTAAAACCCTAATCGAACCCAAAACCAACTTGATACACCTTTATGACCATTTTTACCCATTTTAACTCACCAAGCACCTCTAGCACCACCATGACTAAGCTACTACTACTACTACTAAGCAGCTTACAAGCACCTCTAATTCATTCTTTGGCCTCCAAGTTGGCTACATCATCACCTTGTTGTCTCTTTTCTAGCCGAACACCCAAACACCCCTAAAAACTTTCCAACACTTCCAAGCTACTATTCTAGCTCACCATACTCATCACATAGCATCCCTTAGTCACCATCTACAGATCATAAGCCTTATCTATCAAGAAAACTTGGCCAACAAGGGTTTTCTCCCCTAGAAATAGCCGAACCAAGCATACCTTTCATTTCATCCCCCACATCTTATCTCTTACCCACAAATGGAATTCTAACACTTCCATAGCAGCAATAGAAGATCAAAAGAAGTCCCTAAGCTCAGAATAGAAGCCAAGAACCAAGAAAAACAAAGTCTTGAAGCCCCGGAGTCGTTATTTTAGGCGTACGAGTATAAAAGTCCCCATTTCTACCCATTTTTGAATCCATAAGCTCAGTTCAGGTTCTATAAGCTCACGTTCTATTTCAATACTCTTATAATGTTCATATGATCATAAATATACTCTTGTTAAAGTTATAGAACTCAAAATCAATTCGTTATTCACTTTTGATCCAAAACGAACCCACGAAACCCTAATTTCGTGTTTTTCTTTAATCTATAAGATAATATTATAAACTGAAGTTTTAGGCTATCCTAATAAGCTTATCTAACATTGCTATAATCACTTTATTAAGTCTTAAAAGGATTTGAATTAAAAACCTATGCGTTTTCATTTTAAAACCCTAAAACGACTAGTTTTGATTTATAGCTTAACGAATCGTTATTTTAAACTTTTATTACAATAAACCTTCTTATTTTAGCATATATTAATAAGTTATAACCTGCAAATATTATTTAGAGTCTTAAAATAAGCTTGCATGGTGTTTTGGACTTGTTTTGTAAATATTTTCCATGCAAGGGGTATATATTGTAACTTTCTAAAACTTATAACTAAAGGGACTAAAAATGTTATGTTGTTAAACTTATAACTATAGGGGTCTATTATGTCACTTTCCAAAGTACAAGGTTTACTTTGTACATCTTTTAAACTAGAAGGACCAAACTTGTAAAAGTAAAAACTCCTAGGATATATTTTGCCATTTTTCATTCTTAAGGGTCTAAAATGTAACATTTTAGAAAAGTAAAAAAATGTGTTCAAAACCTTATAAGATATAACTTTAATTAACGCTTGACGTGCTTATCATTTCCAATTATTAAGCAAAATGCTTAAAACCGATTATGTTATAACTATTATATAATTCATCATCGATGTGCTTTTAAAAATCATATCTCGAATCTATATCGTACCACAATACTAGGGAGCTTCATATTAAGGGGTTTCATCTTGGTATTACGTTCTGACTGAGTTGTTGGGTTTACGATTTAAAGTGCCCTAGCTCCTCAAACATTTACTGAATGACCTCTGAATTATGATGGCCCGAACGGTGATACAATAATTCCAAACTCTCCAATCAAACTCATAACAATATTAAACTCTTAGAACCAAAGTTCTAGAGTACAATCTTCCTAAGACTTGACATATTTACTCAGGTTGCGTGACGTGGCTGTTTACTATCATTTTGCTATATCAACCTTCTCTGTTAAGATTGTGATAAAGTCGTCAGCTTACATTTTGGAATATTTATTACAACTACCTATCAGGTGAGTTCATAGCCTCACTTTTAAATCTCTTGAATGTTTTCATAAACCCGTGAGGGGGATACATGCTATAAACTATGAATACAAGTGTTTTCTAAATATATGCTATCATATTATTGCTTGTGATCTAAGTCACTTTATGCCAAAAGACCCTCATTATCATAGACCATTAATCACTTGCGAGAAAATGCGAATATTGTGGATAGATCTATCGGGATTGACGAATCCCGTTTGTGTTAGCTAGATAGGTAACCAAACGCACTATATTTGAATCTCATAGGTATATGGAAATTACCTACACTGGGGGGCCATTATCTTTATGTATATATATCACAGCAATTTGGGTATATATATACACCAGTCAGTTTGTGTGCCATAAGCTTAGATACAATAATGAACACTATTAATACTGTTTTCTATAATAATTGTGCTCGTATAATTATTACACTATGACCTGTATTCAACTATTACATTTCAAACCTATGAAATTTACTCCACCTTTGTGTTGACCCTTTTTATGCATGTTTATCTCAAGTAATTGAGCAACTTATGGCATGGAGTGGCATGGACTTGAAGATGGCTAAAACTTGTTATCATTCACATTTTATGTTTCTTGATTTTGGGACCTGCCTTTGTAAAACTATGATTTTAATGAATGATAACGTATCTTTTAAAAACGTCTCTTTTGAGTCGTTTTCTATGATTGTGACTATTATACTATGAAGTAATACCCCAGATTAGCCTTCGCTGCTATATTGTAAAAATGGGGGTGTTACATCACATGAGGGACAAAGATGTTCTTTATGATATTTGAATTTTGGAAGACAGATGACAAGATCATTTTTGACAAGGTCATTTATGATGTCAAAATTAAGGTGGGATAAACATTGATGCCATAACCATGACGTGGTAGAAGTTGCACGAGCCATGAGGCAAATTGGAGAAGTAGAGGCCATTTCATGGAGATTGATGGTGTAAAGGTTTTTTAAGTGATTTCCTTTTAACAAATCAACTTCTTCTAAGTTTCTGATCAAACATGTATTTCTTCTGAAAGAGACCTCTAGATTAGAATTACAAAACTGCCCAACCGAGAATAGGTAGTGCCCCAAGCCCTTAACGAAATAAAGCCCGGTGATCAAAATATTTCCTCATTGAAGATCACCGAAACCCAGAATTGCAGCAACATGATCATATCTAAAGCGAACTATTCCTAAAAACTTCCAGACGAAATTAATGAGAAGCTTTAGATTCCCGGTCATATGCTTGGAACAACCCGAGTCGAGGCACCATAAACAAATTTGGATTACCTGCCAATAAAAGAAGTAGAATTTGGAAACCGTTTGATTGTAGGTTCTGGAGGGTTAGAAGTACATGCATTATCATCATTAGAGCAGTCAGATTGACTCTCAGATTCACTGTATGCGATTATTTTTCCTTTAAGGTCAAAAAGTCTTCCAGTTGGTGACCACCTAAGGCAAAATCTAGGTTTACTAGGCTTAGGTGAAGCAAGTCTTTCGTTAGACCCTACTTTCTTAGGCTTCATAACCTTTGGCTTTTGTTTCTTTTGATTTTCAGTGTTTGAAACATTTACCTTTTGTTTCTTACCACGAGAATTCATGTCATTCATATAATTAAGCACACATACATCATGATCAGCAGTAATTAAACATTGCTTACACATAGCACAAACAACTTCAGATTTATCATTCCGAATAGCAAGCTTAACGTGATTACATTCAGATGGCATATGTTTCTTATTCTTAGAAAGCAGTAAATTCCTAGGGTGTTCTTCTACTTCAACTTCTTTATTCTTGCTGCAACTACTCTTAGACGCAGAGGGGACCATATCATTCTTTGTATTGCTCATAGGCTGTACCCTTCTAGGCTTAGCAGTGTTGTCTACTCCTATAGAAGATAAACCATTTAAGTCAGAATTAACATCTTTCTTAGTGATGACATGAGGTTGTGAAACAGTGATCGGATTTATCTTAACGCTTTATCTAACTTTGTTAGGTACATACTTTTCTTCCCTAGAAGGCTTAAAATGATTAATCCTAAACATTCCTATGGCAATTACCTTATCATTGTTCATAACTTTTGATTCTTGTAGAGTGGGTACCAAGTTTGAAGTGACTAGTTTTGACAAAGCATGTGTCTTATTGATCTTGGGAAGACCCTTAGATTTTGGAAAAGGAGTTACCGCATAGAGTTTTGATCCAGAAGAAGGTGGTTTTTCCAAAATTGATTGCTTACAAAACAGAGTATTCACACTTGTACCTTTGGTTGTGTCCTTTTATTCAGAAACCTTATCAAATAATTGAGCTCTTAACTTAGTATTTTCATAGATCGTGTCATGTAATTTATCTTGCAACGAGTCAATTATTGTTTTGGTTTGAGCATGTGTCATTGAGATAGAGTCAAACAGGTTTTTGTATGTGGTCTTAAGATGAGCATTTTATTTCTCATAATTTCGAACCTGAAACTCTAATTCTACGTTCTCATTTTCTAGTTTCTGAGACAAAGGATCAAGGCAATTTCACTTTTCATAATTCCGAACCTTGAAAAAAAAAACCCTCTAATTTATACATTCTCTATTTTCAGTTTTCTGAGGACAAGGATCAAGGGTATTTGATACTCATGGTAGTATCTTACTTTTACCTTTTGTCTCCCACAAGTGGAGCTTGCAACCGTTTGATCTTCTTTTCATGTCTATTATAAGCTTTATCGTACGAAAATTTTGTCATCATTGGCAGTCTTCACTCTTTTTTTGTACTCAATCATTCCAAAGTTCTCAGCATATTCACATTCTCCTTTTTAATGCTACAATTTTCAAGTCGTTCTTTCGTACGGGTCAAGCGTAGTTTGGAGATTTGATGAATCTAACACCCGATGGATTTTGCACAATAGACATAATGTTGTCTTTACAAACTGCTCTCAAGAGACGCTCTATTTCCAATTCCAATGTCTTGTGACTTTGTCTTTGCAAGAGATTTTCATCAGGGCTTCTTGGCAAGAGATTTAAAGTCTTCGAACAATTTGGCTGCTTTAGTCTTTCAAAAATTTGTATTTCAAAATTTTGAAGTTGTATCCACTTTGGTTGATGATAGGAAAAAATTTCTTCTTTTAATTTTTGTGAAATCTCCTGATTGAGCAATGGACGACCAATTGTGTGATTATCTAAAGTCATGCTATGTTTGGGACAACAAGTTGATGAGTCACTAATGGTACTTTTTTACTCATTTAGAAAATTTTCGTGCAAACACTTGGGGAAGGTAGTTGTCTTCCAAAAATTTATTTAATTCGGTATTGAAATTGATTTTTGAAACAGTGGCTGTTTTTGACTAGTATTTACAAAGTACACTCTTTTTGTGACTTGGCCGTTTGAGAAACAAACAAAACCCCGAAAGATGATTAAATCTTTGTATAGGTTTTGCCGGTTTTATTTCTCTTGTTCAATTGTTTCATTCTTTTTCGGCGACTCTATGAGCAAGCTGCGTGTATCTTCCGAATCATGCACAACAGGAGGATCATGCTTTTCATGTAACACGTTCTGCTCATTATACAACTTTTTTGTTTTTGCTGAGCTTGCTTGAGATAAAAAGGATTTTGATAACCTAAAGCCATTTTCTGTTCAGTGTGGTAAAACAAGTCTGGCTTAGGTGAAAGCATGTGCCATCCGTCTTGAATCGATTCGACCTGTTTTAACCCAAAATATTATCTAATTCCTTTATCTTATTCTCAAGTTGAATTTGTTTATCAAGAAGCTCATCTTCGCGTATTTTGAAATCAGACTTCAACTTTTTCTTTTCTTCAAGAAGAGAATAAATAGTTGATTTTTCCTTTGAAAGCTGTTTATTTAAATTTGAAATTTCTTCATTCAAAGTCGTTATTTGTTTATCGGAACTTAAGTGAAGTGCATTTATCTTTTTTGTAAGACATTGTTCTTGATAAACAGACTTTTGATAACATCTTTCAAGTTTGTCATATTTTTCATGACGAATTTCAAAACACTTTTCTTGATTTTTATATCTAGCAAGCTTTGTGGTCAAATCAGCATTTGTTTCTTTCATTTTGAGATTGACCGAGTTGACCTTTTCAACTTTAATTGCCAAATTATTATATAATGATTCAAAATAAGCACGTGTTTCCTCAACAGTTGTAGGGTGTTGATCTATTGTTCCCCCATATTGTAAAACACTAGAAACCTTAGAAATAACATTACTATCATTCTGTTGTACTTGGTGTGTTTCAAGAATGGGCTTGAGTAGCTCAGTATACTGCTCCTTTTGAGTAAACATATTAAATATCTCATTATTATAGCAATTGTCATAGTTATGTACCTCAGCTAATCCGTCTGAGTCATAGACGGGATCTTTGTCAGTTTGAGTACCCGATGTCGATGCTTGCTGCAAATTAGCCATCAAAATGCAGTTTGCATTTACTTCCTCAAGCTAATCAAGATCCGCTGCAGCAACCATCAAATCAAATTCTTTAGCTTGGAGTTGAATTCCTGCTTCTTCCTTTTGAGCAATCAGCAACTGAGTCTGAAGATAAGCAACACCCCTCCTCCTTGGTCTGACTATGCAGTTCCTAGCAAGATGACCCAATCCTTTGTAGTTGTAACACCTTATCTGATTACCATTATTCCCAATTGCATTACCCTCAGCCTGTGCTGCTACAACATTACCATTCCCATTCGGATTCTGATTAGCAATCCTCGGAACAACAATTAGCCTATTTTGATCTCTAACATTCTGAACACCCGGATTCTGAACTGCATTCTGAACAACCTAATTCCTGACATTCTGTACTGTATTATACCCATTCTGATTCCTAATATTCTTCCCAGCATACTGTCTAAACTGATTCCCACCATTGCCTCCAACCATCTGCATCTGTCTGTCTTGACCCATATTCATACCCGGTTAAGCAATCTGCCTATTACGAGGGTTTGATGAAATTCTCTGGTTGTTGTTGGTTGGTGTTGAGTAGTTTAGTTTGAATGCCTTAGACATTAGAACAAGTGCCATATTCATTACGGTTGTGGGATCTATAATGTCTTCGGGATTTGGCATTGGTTGTTGCATGTCGTTCTAGTTGAATGGTGGTTGTGGGTTCTAGTAATTGTTGCTGGGTTGTGGTTGTTGCATGTAGGTACTTGGTGATGGTTGATCTTGGTGAAACACTAGATAATTGAAAGGATTGCTGGAATTTGCCATGAGTCTAGGAGACCTCGAATAGTTTTTCACATAAAACGAGTCTAGGAGACCTCGAATTACATTCCCTTGTAGAGAGAACCTGAAAAACCAAGTTAGAATAATACAAAACCAACTAAACGTATAATTTAAATTAAGCAAAACATTATTACAAGGATAAGCATGGGGTGTCTCCCACGAAGCGCTTGTTTTTGTTTGAGTCTCTAGCTTGAATCCACCCTTATCTACTAGGTAATCGGATGTCCATCCCCTCACTTGGGATCAAGTGTGGGTGGAAGTAGCAATAGACACCCTTAGGGTGTAAGTATGCTACAGGATAGGGAAATGATGAATAGAAAGCATACCTTCTAGGAAATATAATGTCCTTATCTACCTTACATGGTTTCGATATTTTGAACACTCCATATAAGGGATTCATTAGCTGAGTATGAATGAAAGGCTTGGTATTAATGATAACTGAATGCACATGTATTTCCATAAAATTTGACTGAGGTTCCTTGGCGAGAAGTCTTTCAAGCTCTTCTAAATCCTTAGTAGGATTAAAATCAGCCTCCCTGTTAATTATGGTTACATTCAAGATCCTGTCTCCGAATTCTTCTAAAAGTTCATCCAAAATTGATTTGGTAGCTCATGCTACATAATCATCATTAGGTGGTGTGGTGTAAATAGGATCTGGGATCAAAGGTTGTACTATTTTGTCAATTCCATCAGGGACGTTAAAAAATTTCCTAATCCGTTCTACGTCCTCGTTCGTAATATCCCACATATCAAAAATATCCCTATCATCACCATCTTCCTCTTGATCATCCTCCAAGTCAACATCCTGTTCACACTTACTAGAAAATTCATTAGTAGCGGAAAAAATAAGAAAGTTAAGATGATTACCGCTTTTATGGTTCGTATCCCTGGATGTTTCTGTTGATAGAAATAATGACTAAAAACATTATTAATATTTTTCACATATTTACGTTTTGATAATCACAAAATATAAAAACGTTCAATGTAAAATTAAACGTAAACAAGTAATTAGTAGTAAATTTTCATTTCGAAAATTATATCACTTAAAGGTATGAATAAATAAATGCTTAATGCATTTTATGATCAAAGAAAATTTAACTACGATCATGACAGTGGGGCATGGTGGGTTATCGCTACTTAGGCAACATGTAAACAAGTAAAGTATTCAAGCAAAATTTGTGTCCAAGTTTTAATAACAAGCAATGATTTCACCCAAAAAATAGTGATGTAAAATGGTAAAACGCGGGGCTACGAACTCACCTTGATTGGTGGAATGAAGTAGTGAAAAGACTAGAAGAATGATCACACGGTAAAAGACGACGGTACACAGTCACGACCTAAAGAATAAACGGTCGGGTTCAGAATAAGTACGACGTGAATTACGAATATACTTAAGGGTTTAGAAAGTAGTTGTATGATTATTACGAAAATGCTTTAGTATTCGTTGGTTGTGTGGTAGTCGTAGTAGTTTTTGACTCAATTAAACGTTCATGATAGTAAGTATATTATACATAGTAAAGTAGAACATTAAGCGAAAGTAATAAGTTTCGGCTATTTACCCGGTAACTCAATATAGTAACTAAGATAAGTGTTTTTATGTTTTTAAACTACGTAGTAAGTATTAGGAATTTTATAAACTTTATAAAATTTATATTTTTCGTCTTTTAGTCGGGCATTAAAATAACAATATTTATTATTTCGCCTTTTGTCGATATTGAGAAAATATTTGGAATATTTATATAAATATGTATTTTAATTTATTTAATCAACCTAAATGTGAATATTAAAATATTATGTTTTTGTCTTTTAGTCGAGATTTATAAAAATAAGTTTTTAAAATAATTCTAAGTATAGAAATTTTATAAAATTTCGGCATGACCCGTTCGTATATATTAGTTTTACAAAGTCATAGACTTTTATCCAAAACGCTTTCGAAATATATTTCACAATTCGCCAAATCTCTTTACTTAACCCAAAACTATTTCCTACGCTCTATATACCGTTTAACGCTCGTAATATCAAACGTCTTATCGTAAACATAGGTTTTGTAATTATTCAAGATACGATATTAATACGTATTACTTATAAGTTCAAATAAGCATTATCCGTTACAAAAATAAGTCGAAAACCTTAATGGACCCTTATTAGGCTTTTAGGCTCAATAAGCCTAAACAAAATATATAGATTACTACAAGTCCGAAATCAATCCAATAAGCAAATTAATAAACAAATAAGCTTTTAGCTTATCCAATAAGCCGCCAATTAAGCCAAGCCGTGGCTTATAGCCCACGGTTTGGGCTTGGTTTTGGGCCGAGACCCACAAAAACCAAACTAGCACTTTTGGACTTATTTATTAAGCCCGTTAAGCTCAAAACCATATAAGTTGTCAAATAAGCTATGAAAATAAATTTAGAAAAATAAGACAAATACAAATAAGCATAAAGTTCTTTTTTTTTTTTTTTCTTTTTTTTTCAAACCTTTATGGTTTGCCTTTATGTTTGATGCATATAAGCACACAAATAAGCTCTCTCGAGCTTATTAATAAGCTAAAATAAGCAATAAGCTTTAGAAAAATCATTTCTTTATAAAAGTTTCACCACGACAACACAACTAATGTTTTCTTTCTTTCTTTTTGTTAAATTCGAACCACACATAAACCCTTTTGGGATTTATGTAATTTTGAAAGCTTTGATTTTTAACAAACGGTTTATACAACTAGCTTCTAAACATTGTAAGAATCAAGGAAGTACAAAAAGAATTTGAAAAAGATGAAATTACGAAAATAATGAACGAAGAGATGATATAAACTAACAAACTGTGGAAAACTAGAAGGGGGGTTGAATAATTTACCGCTTTTTAATTAAAGGTTTTGAATTGTTTTAAAAAAAAATTCTAGATTTGAATTTATGTGAACTCAACACTTACGTAATATGAACAATATATTTATCTAAATAATTGATATGATAGTATGAGGAGATAATGTAAGACAAGAGATAAGAGTAAGAACAATCAAACCACAACGCGAGGATTTATAGTGGTTCGGTAACGAAGCACCTTCGCCCTTTTCACTCCCCAGCACAACTCGAGAGTTTTCTTACTATGTCAACAACCTCCTTATGGGCGAAGAAAAAACCGTACACAACGTTGCTTACACCGATTTACGACCAGAAAATCCCCCCTACACAAAAGACAAACTAGGGAGCCCCTAGTCTAGGGCGGCCCCCTTAAATACACGGGCAGCCCCCTTAATTTTAAGGGGACCGCCCACCTATTTAAGAGGACCGCCCATAGACTGACACTCCTCCAGATTGTCCTATAAATACTGGTCTTTTCCCCACTATTTTCTCACCTTTTGCACTCATTCTTTCTGTTCTAAAACAGCCCACACATCTCATTAAAATCCTTTAATCATCTAATCATAAATCTTTGTTTCCAAGTGATCCAATCTCAATTCCTCAAGTGCAAGAGAAGAATACTTCCATCATCAAGTGAAGAAGTATTACACCTTTGTGTGTTGTTACAATCTTATTGCATCCATATCATAACTTGTAAATTATTTGTAAATCTTGTAAAGTTGTGTAGTTGTTAGATCTTGGTAATTGTTATAAGTATAGTTAGATCTTGGTGATCTTTCCAAGTAGTGTTAGTTAGGTGTGATTATAGTAGTGGCTTGGTGAAGTAGTGGTGTGAAGAAAACTAAGGTGTGAAGAAGTTGTGTAGTCGTGATTAAGTCGTGAAGTCAAGTTGTGGTAGATTGGTTCTAGCTAAGATTAGAACTCAACATCTAGCTTAGTGTCGGAAATCAAGATAAGCGAAAGTTGTGTAAGGTTTTCTCCGCCATAAGGGAGCTTGTTGATATAGTGAAGAAAACTCTCGAGTTAGGTGCTCGAGGAATGGAGTAGGGCGAAGAGGTGCTTCGTTACCGAACTACTATAAATTCTCGCGTTGTGGTTTGATTGTTCTTACTCTTATCTCTTGTCTTACATTATTTATTCATACTATCCTATTGAGTGTTTAGATAAGTATATTGTGCAAGTGTTGAATTCACATAAAGTGGAATCTAGAATTTTTATAAACACTTTAAAACCTTAAACCAAAAAGTGGTAAACTATTCAAACCCCTTCTAGTTTTCCACAATTGGTATCAGATCCACGTCAAACAAGATTTTTAAAATAAATTATATTTTAAAACTTGAATCGATCTATGGAATCGGAAAAAAATTTAGAAGGTCAATCTATGCAAAGACCACCCTATTTGAAAGTGATGGATTTATTTATTAGAAAAATATATTCGAAACTTATGTGAAGTCAAAAGATCTAGATCTTTGGCATGTTAAAACTGATGGTGATTTTCCTCCTATTCAAAATAATCCCAAAACTAAAAAGGATGAAGTTGTACCTTTTCATAAACAAAATGATGATCTTAAAAAGAAACTTGCTAAAAATAATGAAGCTAAAATGGTAATTTATAATGCTTTTCCATGAAAAGAATACGAAAGAATTTTTATATGTCAAACCGCAAAAGAAATTTGGGATACTTTGTTAATCACTCATCAAGGTAATAATCAAGTCAAAGCTAACAAAATAGATCTTCTTGTTCAACAATATGAACAATTTACGATTCCGGAAGAGGAATCAATAGATAATGCCTTTGCTAAATTTAACACTATTATTACTAGTCTAAATGCACTTGAAGAAGGTTTTTCTATCAAGAATTGTGTTAGGAAGTTTCTTAGGGCATTACATTCAAAATGGCGCAAGAAAGACTCGGCGATTGAAGAATCAAAGAATATAACAAACTTACCTCTTGACGAACTAATTGGAAATTTGAAAGTTTATGAAGAAGTAATAAAGAAAGATTTCGAAACGGTTAAAGGAAAGAAAGAACAAAGTAGATCTCTTGCATTAAAGGTAAAAATGGAAGTAAGCGATGAAGATAGCTCAAGCTCCGATAGTGAAGACGAAGAGTATGCTATGGCCGTAAAAGAATTCAAGAAATTCTTCAAGAGACGAGGAAGATTTGTAAGAAAAGCACGAGGCGATAGAAAAATATTTCAAAGAAGTAGAAATGATGGTTATGGTAATAGTAAAAGAAAATGTTTTATATGTGGTGATCCAAATCACCTTATTGGAGAATGTTCAAAGCCGCAAAAGAACAACGATCAAAGAGCATTTATTGGAGGAGCATGGAGCGACAATGAAGAAGATGAAGTGGAAAAGACTAAAGATGAAACTTGTCTTGTAGCTCAATCGCCCGATGAAATATGCTTAGGAATAAACTTGGAACCCGATGAGTGGATTAAAGATAGTGGATGCTCAAAACACATGACCGGTAATCGAAAGTTGTTTTCTTCATACAAAGCGTACAACGAAGGAAACGTGATTTTTGGAAGCAACTTGCGCAGTAAAATCATAGGCAAAGGTACGATTTCTCATGACTCCCTAATAATTAAAAATGTTAAGCACGTAGATAACTTAACATACAACTTGCTTAGTGTAGGTCTAATATGTGATAATAAATGCAAAGTAATATTTACCGAACACGATAGCGAAATAATCAAAGACAAAAAGGTTATAGGTAAAGGAATTAGGAAAGGAGGAATACATGTAATGCAACTAGGAAATAAACCGGATGACAAAATATGCCTTGCAACATTAGACGAAAACTCTACACTATGGCATAGGAGATTAGGTCATGCCAATATGCAACTAATTCAATCATTAGCATCTAAAGAATTAGTTAGAAATCTACCTAAAATTAAATACGACCGACATTCTTGTGATGCTTTCAAAATTAGAATGCAAGCTCATGCAAGTCACAAGGCTAAAAATACAATTTCAACAACTAGATGCTTAGAACTACTTCACATGGATTTGTTTGGCCCCTCCGTCATACGAAGCTATGGAGGGAATCATTATACCTTAGTAATCGTAGATGACTATTCTCGATTCACATGAACTAGATTTTTAGCGAATAAAACCGAAGCCTTCGAAAAATTTAAAATATTTAGCAAAATGATCCAAAACAAATTAGGATGTTCCATTGTATCAATTAGAACGGATCATGGTCGGGAATTTGATAATGAAGTACAATTCGGAAACTATTGTGATTTAAATAGGATATCTCATAATTTTTCCGCTCCTCGTACTCCACAATCTAATGGGGTAGTAGAAAGAAAAAATTGCACTCTACAAGAAATGAGTAGAACCATGTTAAATGAACAATCCATTCCTTAAAAATTTTGGTGTAATGCGGTCGATACGTCAACCTATATAATTAATAGAGTTTCCATTAGACGTATTTTAAGAAAAACTCCATACGAGTTGTTAAGAGGTAGGAAACCAAACCTTAACTATTTTAGAGTATTCAGAAGTAAATGCTTTATTCTTAATACAAAAGATTACCTCACCAAGTTTGACCCAAAGTCGTACGAAGGTGTTTTCCTAGGATATTCGCAAAATAGTAAAGCTTACATAATACTTAACAAACAAACAATGAAAGTTGAAGAGTCGTTGAATGTAACTTTCGATGAAACTCCTCCCCCGCCTAAAACATCACCATTGGAAGATGATGAGTTAGTCAAAGAAGAAGCTATTGAGGTTAGTAAAACAAAACCCATAGGCAATGATCTTGAAGACATTTCATTAGAAAATAATCAAATTGTAAATATTAAAGAATCTAAAACTCATCCCCTAGAAAACGTTATTGGTAATCTAAATCAAAGAACTCTTAGGTCGCAAGCTCAAGACAAAAGCAATTTCTTTTGCTTTATTTCAACAATAGAACCTAAAAATATAAATGAGGCATTAAAAGATGAAAATTGGGTAATGGCCATGCAAGAGGAACTAAACCAATTTAAAACAAATGATGTTTGGGAACTAGTCCCAAATCCCATGGATATGACCATTATAGGAACAAAATGGGTATATAGAAATAAACTCGATGAAAATGGCGTCGTAACTAGAAACAAAGCTAGGTTAGTCGCCCAAGGTTATAATCAACAAGAAGGAATTGATTATGACGAAACATATGCACCCGTAGCTAGACTAGAGTCCATAAGAATACTTTTAGCTTATGCTTGCGCACTAGACTTTAAGTTATACCAAATGGATGTGAAGAGTGCATTCTTTAACGGTTTTATCAATGAGGAGGTTTACATGGTACAACCTCCGGGATTCATTGACTTCGCAAAACCTAATTATGTATATAGACTTAAAAAAGCTCTTTATGGTCTAAAACAAGCCCAAAAAGCTTGGTACGATCGATTAAAAGCCTTTCTTATTAAACATGATTACTCCATGGGAATGGTAGATAACACACTCTTCACTAAAAAGAAAGACTCCAACCTCATTATTGTCCAAATATATGTTGATGACATTATATTCGGATCAACTTGTCAAGAAATGTGTGATGACTTTGCCAAGATCATGCATGATGAGTTTGAAATGAGTATGATGGGGGAACTAAATTTTTTCTTAGGATTACAAATAAAACAATTAGATGATGGAATATTTTTTAATCAATCAAAATATATTAAGGAAATGCTTAAGAAATTTGGACTAGAAGACTCTAAGCCAATAAAAACCCCTATGTCTACGGAAACCAAACTCACGAGAGACGAAGAAGGTGAGTCCGTAGATAATACCAAATATAGAGGCATGATAGGTAGTTTATTATACTTAACGGCAAGTAGACCCGATATCATGTTTAGTGTTTGCCTTTGTGCACGCTTTCAAGAGGATCCCAAAACCTCTCACCTAGAAGCGGTTAAACGTATCTTCCGATACATTAAAGGCACTACGCATTTAGGATTATGGTATCCTAAGGGATCCGGCATAGAAACAATAGTGTATGCGGATTCGGATCATGCGGGAGATTACGTAGATCGCAAGAGCACTAGTGGTGTTTGCACGTTTATGGGATGTTGTCTAACATCTTGGTTTTCGAAGAAGCAAACCGCTCTTGCCATCTCCACAACCGAAGCGGAATATGTAAGCGCCGGAAAGGCATGTCAACAAGCTCTATGGATGAAGCAAGCTCTCATAGACTATGGCGTTAGGTTAGACGACATTCCAATAATGTGTGATAACAAAGGGGCTATAGACTTAAGTAAGAATCCCGTTCAACACTCACGAACAAAACACATTGAGATTCGTCATCACTTCCTTCGCGATAATGTTCAAAAAGGAAATATCTCTATAGGAAAGGTCGTCTCATCGTGAAGACAACATAGTCGATATCTTAACTAAACTCTTAAGTGAACATTTAACTACTTACGCCTATGTATAGGAATGATGGAACAAAATCGGACTAAGTTTTCAGCACTAAAATTAGAATGAAAATATTGTAAAAAATCTGAGAAAAAATTTTCTCAGCAGGTGGCGGCCCCCTTAATTCATAAAGGGCGGCCCCCTTAATTTTAAGGGGACCGCCCAGACTTTAAGGGGACCACCCACTGAACAAAATTTTTTATTTTATTTTTTTTCTTTCTGTGTCTAGGTTTTTGTTTTGCATAAAAACAAAAGATTAGGAAAAACCTATAAGCAAACTTTTACAAATTCCTCTATCTAAATACATATCTCATTATACAATATATATTTAAATAGTCCCAATCATTTTTTCTAAAAATAGTCTTTATCACATCTAGGATCACATGAAATTAATTTTTATATATTGTTGTGATATGCTAAAACATTTTTTTTCACATATCCATTAATGGTTCTCGTACTTGTTGTCAAAAAATATATTAATCCAATATTATATTTTCGATAATCTTGGCTTTTGGCTATGAGCGCAAAATTAAATCAGGTGCTCTGGATTATTTCTTAGATTTCATGTCTTAGTGTCGAAATAATCTCTACTTCACATCTGTCGCATTTGGGCACACACTAGTATTTACACAAATGTTCGGTTTGTTTTTAACTTAAACTCACTTGTCAAAAAAAATGATTTGTGTATTATATCTAGTTGCTATGTTCTTCACTCTTTTGGTCCTCTATTCATAAATGCTTATATGCCAAAATTTTGTGTAATTATTTTATCCTACATCTTGTCATATATATGTAGATTGTTGAATGCTTAATTGTTATGTGTTGAAACATCTTAATTGCCATAATAGGATGGACTTGCTGGGGGAGGGATGCAAATCAAAATCACCAAATAAAACCTACAAAACGTTTGAGAAAAATCAATTTTTGGAAAATCTAGGAAATTATAGTGGGCGGCCCCTTTAATTCATAAAGGGCGGCCCCCTTATCTTTAAGGGGACTGACCCCTAATTAAGGGGACCGCCCTAGCTGGCACGAAAAAAATAGTATTTTTCATTCCTCCTTAACCTAATACCCTCTAGACTTAGCTATTGTTTCCCTAAATTCACAAACATTTCTTGCATTTGGTCCCTTAAATGTTCATTCTTCCCAAATTTATACCTGTCAGCCTATATACAATTACATTCCTCAACCCTCATTTCCTCACCAATGACACTCCCCAACAAAACCCACATCCAACCATCAATGGGTAGCCAAAAAATGAGTGTGAAACCCATTTAGAGGAAGAAACTTAATCCTTGTAACACATCCAATGAACTCAATATAGGTCACCCACACAAAGCCAAAACACTCACCCCTCATCATGAAACCAACTAAGAAAACATTCACCCAAATAAAGCATCACCAATTCCTTAATTAGGACACTCCAATCACCACAAATTTTTTACATCCTCCATCTTCCCATCTCATCCATCATTACACAATGTATCACACTCAAGCTTCAACATTCAAAGTGACAAACCAAATTCAACAACATAACACCTCCATCTCCAAGTAGAGAAAGCCTCCTTGTTGAGCCCCATCAACTTCAAGATCCATCAAACTCCAAGCCATGCAATCTCTCCCAACAACAACAATACAACAATTCTACATCACATTACTCTCCAAACATACCACCGTCCTCACATTAACAAGTTGACCTCTGTTGGGTATTCGCCTTGTTGCATTTTCACACAAAAAAAACTTCACATGGCCTTAACTGAGGATATCAATTGGATTGAATTCCTCCTCACTCGACCACAACCACCACCTAGAGTCCAACGAGACTATCCTCCTATGACCGCCCTCCCCTCCAAACTCTCCATCCACAATCAACTAATCTCACCATATGCCTACAAATAATCGTTAACCCTTTTGAATCACAAGCAAGTCCAAAATCCTTCTATGGCCATTTAGGATTTTTTTTAGTCTTTTGTTATATCAATATGCTTCTAAAGCATATTAGTTTCTATGTATGCTTGTGTGTAGTCTACACACATTGTCCTAAATGAATGAAATATCTTTTTCTTTAATATTGCTTGCTCTTGTCTTATTTTTTCTTCCTTCTTGCTACTTGTTTAGAAAATATTGTATTGTTCTAACTCGATTTTGTAGCTAAGAAACCATAGCTCGATTCCTTGGTGCCCTCGAACGAGGGGGAGCACACATCAAGGGGGGGTGGGGGGGGGGGGGGGGGGGGGGGGGGGGGGGGGGGGGGGGGTGGGGTGGGGAGGGGGGGGGGGGGGGGGAGGGGGGTGGGTGGGGTGGGGGGTGTGGGGGGGGGGAGGGGGGGGGGGGGGGGGGGGGGGGGGGGGTGGGGGGGGGGGGGGTGGGGGGGGGGGGGGGGGGGGGTGGGGGGGGGGGGGGGGGGGGGGTGGGGGGGGGGGGGGGGGGGGGGGAGCCTTTTATTCTGGTCTGTGTTTACATGCATATTCTCGACGATGCCTTTTTGATTCTACAAAAAAGGGGAGAAATGACATAAAACTCACTAAATACTTGTTTAAAAATAGATTTACATTTAATGAGTTTAAATTTTGTAATCATCAAAAAGGGGGAGATTGTTGATAGAAATAATGCCTAAAAATATTATTAATATTTTTCACATCTTTACGTTTTGATAATCACAAAATATAAAAACGTTCAATGTAAAATTAAACGTAAACAAGTAATTAGTAGTTAATTTTCATTTCGATAATTTAATCACTTAAAGGTATGAATAAACAAATGGTTAATGCATTTTATGATCAAAAGAAATTTTTATTCAACCTTACACTTTTATAAAATGTTGTAGATATTTTTTATAAACATTACAAAATCATTTTTACATTAAAGAAATGTTTTATTCAAAATAAACATTTTGAAATTCAAATTTTCGGACCTAAAACGGCTAGAAATGTTCCAGAAAATTCCCCTACACAAAAGACAAACTGGGGAGCCTCTAGCCTAGGCGCCCCCCTTAAATACACGGGCGGCCCCCTTAATTTTAAGGGGACTGCCCCCCTATTTAAGGGGACCGCCCATAGACTGACGCTCCTCTAGTTTGTCCTATAAATATTAGACTTTTCCCTACTATTTTCTCACCTTTTGTACTCATTCTTTCTGTTCTAAAACAGCCTACTCATCTCACTAAAATCCTTTGATCATTTAATCATAAAGCTTTATTTCCAAGTATCCAAGTTTATTTCCTCTTTAAAGTGCAAGAGATGGAATACTTCCATAATCAAGTGAGAAGTATTACACCAAGTATATATTCAATCCTAGTCATCCATATCATATCTTGTAATATTTGTAAATCTTGCTAAAGTTGTTGTAGTTGTTAGGTTTGGTGATTGTTGTAAGTAAGTTGAATCTTGGTTGAATCTTCTAGTAGTTTTAGGATAGTTGTGACATAGTAGATTTGTGTGAGGTGAATGTGAGGTGTGAAGTTGTTGAGTCGTGAAGGTGTGTGAATAAGTTATGTAGTTGTGATCAGGTGTGAAGCTAGTTGTGTAGTGAAGTGGTAAAGTAGTCGATGTGTGAATTGTGAAGTCGGTAACAAGTCGTGAAGTTTTGTTGTTGATAGATTGTTTCTAGCTAGATTAGACTCGGAATCTGCTTTGTGTCGAAAATTGATATATGCATACATTGTGTTCGGTTTTTCTCCGCAATAAAGGAGCTTGTTGACATAGTGAAGAAAACTCTCGAGTTAGGTGCTCGAGGAGTGGAGTAGGCCGGAAAGGAGCTTCGTAACCGAACCACTATAAATCCTTGTGTTGTGGTTTGATCTTTCCAACTCTTATCTTTTATTTGCTTCTACATATTTATATTGTTCATATTGTGCAAGTATTGAATTCACAAAAAGTCGAATCTAAGTTTTCATAAACAAACATAAACATTAAATTAAAAAGCGGTAAACTATTCAACCCCCCTTCCAGTTTTCCACAATTGGTATCAACAGCCACGTTAAACTAGATTTTTTTAAATAAATTGTATTTTAAAACTTGAATAGATCTATGGAATCGGAAAAATATTTAAAAAGGCAATCTATGCAAAGACCACCACTATTTGAAAGCAATGGATTTATTTATTGGAAAAATAGATTCGAAACTTATGTGAAGTCAAAAGATCTAGATCTTTGGCATGTTATTACCGATGGTGATTTTCTTCCTATTAAATATAATTTCAAAACTAAAAAGGATGAAATTGTACCTTTTTATAAACAATATGATGATCTTAAAAAGAAACTTGCAAAAAATAATGAAGCTAAAATGGTAATTTATAATGCTTTGCCACTTAAAGAATACGAAAGAATTTTTATGTGTCAAACCGCAAAAGAAATTTAGTGATTACTTTACTACTTATCATCAACGTATAATAACTCAAGCTAACAAAATAGATCTTCTTGTTCAACAATATGAACAATTTATGATTCCGGAAGAGGTGTCAATAGATAATGTCTTTGTTAAATTTAACACTATTATTACTAGTCTAAAAGCACTTGATGAAAGTTTCTCTAGCAAGAATTGTGTTAGGAAATTTCTTAGGGCACTACATCTAAAATGGCGCGCGAAAGTCACGACGATTGAAGAATCAAAGAATCTAACAACCTTACCTCTTGACGAACTAATTGGAAACTTGAAAGTTTATTAAGAAGTAATAAAGAAAGATGTAGAAACGGTCAAAGGCAAGAAAGAACAAAGTAGATCTTTTGCATTAAAGGTGAAAAAGGAAGTAAGTGATGAAGATAGCTCAAGCTCCGATAGTGAAGACGAAAAGTAAGCTATGGCCGTAAAGGAATTCAAGAAATTCTTCAAGAGACGAGGAAGATTTGTAAGACAACCACGAGGTGATAGAAAAACATTCCAAAGAAGTAAAAATGATGGTTATGATAAAATTGAAAGAAAATGTTTTAGATGTGGTGACTTAAGTTACTTTATTGGAGAATGTTCAAAGCCGCCAAAGAACAACGATCAAAGAGCATTCATTGGAGGAGCATGGAGCGACAATGAAGAAGATGAAGTGGAAAAGACTGAAGATGAAACTTGTATTATAGCTCAAGCGCCCGATGAAATATGCTTAGGAGTAAACTTGGAACCCGATGAGTGGATTAAAGATAGTGGATGCTCAAAACACATGACCGGTAATCGAAAGTTGTTTTCTTCATACAAAGCATACAACGGAGGTAACGTAATTTTCGGAAGCAACTTATGCGGTAAAATCATAGGCAAATGTATGATTTCTCAAGACTCCTTAATAATTGAAAATGTTGAGCACGTAGATAACTTAACTTATAACTTGCTTAGTGTAGGTCAAATATGTGATAATAAATGCAAAGTAATATTTACCGAACACGATAGCGAAATAATCAAAAACGAAAAAGTTATAGGTAAAGGAATTAGGAAAGGAGGATTATACGTAATGAAACTAGGAAATAAACCGGAAGACAAAATATGCCTTGCAACATTAGACGAAAATTCCACACTATGGCATAGAAGATTAGGTCACGCTAATATGCAACTAATTCAATCATTAGCATCTAAAGAATTAGTTAGAAATCTACCTAAACTTAAATACGACCGACATTTTTGTGATGCTTGCAAAATTGGAAAGCAAGCTCACGTAAGTCACAAGGCCAAAAATATAGTCTCAACAACTAGATGCTTAGAACTACTTCACATGGATTTGTTTGGCCCCTCCGCCATACGAAGCTATGGAGGAAATCGTTATACCTTAGTAATCGTAGATGACTATTCTCGATACACTTGGACTAGATTTTTAGCAAATAAAACCGAAGCCTTCGAAGAATTCAAAATATTTAGCAAAATGATCCAAAACAAATTAGGATGTTCTATTGTATCAATTAGAATGGATCATGGTCGGGAATTTGATAATGAAGTACAATTTGGAAAATATTATGATTTAAATGGGATATCTCATAATTTTTCCGCTCCTCGTACTCCACAATCAAATGGGGTAGTAGAAAGGAAAAAATCGCACTCTACAAGAAATGAGTAGAACCATGTTAAACGAACAATCCATTCCTCAAAAATTTTGGTGTAATGCGGTCGATACATCAACCTATATAATTAATAGAGTTTCCATTAGACGTATTTTAGGAAAAACTCCATACGAGTTGTTAAGAGGTAGGAAACCAAACCTTAACTATTTTAGAGTATTCGGAAGTAAATGCTTTGTTCTTAATACAAAGGATTACCTCACCAAGTTCGACCCTAAGTCATACGAAGGTGTTTTCCTAGGATATTCGCAAAATAGTAAAGCTTACATAATACTTAACAAACAAACAATGAAAGTTGAAGAGTCGTTGAATGTAACTTTCGATGAAACTCCTCCCCCGCCTAAAACATCACCATTGGAAGATGATGAGTTAGTCGAAGAAGAAGCTATTGAGGTTAGTAAAACAAAACCCATAGGCAATAATCTTGAAGACATTTCATTAGAAAATAATCAAATTGTAAATATTAAAGAATCTAAAACTCATCCCCTAGAAAACGTTATTGGTAATCTAAATCAAAGAACTCTTAGGTCGCAAGCTCAAGACAAAAGCAATTTCTTTTGCTTTATTTCAACAATAGAACCTAAAAATATAAATGAGGCATTAAAAGATGAAAATTGGGTAATGGCCATGCAAGAGGAACTAAACCAATTTAAAACAAATGATGTTTGGGAACTAGTCCTAAATCCCATGGATATGACCATCATAGGAACAAAATGGGTATATAGAAATAAACTCGATGAAAATGGTGTCGTAACTAGAAACAAAGCTAGGTTAGTCGCCCAAGGTTATAATCAACAAGAAGGAATTGATTATGATGAAACATATGCACCCGTAGCTAGACTAGAGTCCATAAGAATACTTTTAGCTTATGCTTGTGCACTAGACTTTAAGTTATACCAAATGGATGTGAAGAGTGCATTCCTTAATGGTTTTATCAATGAGGAGGTTTACGTGGCACAACCTCCAGGATTCATTGACTTTGCAAAACCTAATTATGTCTATAGACTTAAGAAAGCTCTTTATGGTCTAAAACAAGCCCCAAAAGCTTGGTACGATCAATTAAAAGCCTTTCTTATTAAACATGATTACTCCATGGGAATGGTAGATAACACACTCTTCACTAAAAAGAAAGACTCCAACCTCATTATTGTCCAAATATATGTTGATGACATTATATTCGGATCAACTTGTCAAGAAATGTGTAATGACTTTGCCAAGATCATGCATGATGAGTTTGAAATGAGTATGATGGGGGAACTAAACAAATTTTATTCGTGGGATTACAACTAAAACAATATATGATGGAATTTTTTTTAATCAATCAAAATATATTAAGGAAATGCTTAAGAAATTTAGACTAGAAGACTCTAAGCCAATAAAAACCCCTATGTCTACGGAAACCAAACTCACGAGAGACGAAGAAGGTGAGTCCGTAGATAATACCAAATATAGAGGCATGATAGGTAGTTTATTATACTTAACGGCAAGTAGACCCGATATCATGTTTAGTGTTTGCCTTTGTGCACCCGTCTAAGAGGATCCCAAAACCTCTCACCTAGAAGCAGTTAAGTGTATCTTCCGATACATTAAAGGCACTACACATTTAGGATTATGGTATCGTAAGGGATCCGACATAGAAACAATATGATGCGGATTCGGATCATGCTGGAGATACGTAGATCCGCTAAGCACTAGTGGTTGTTTGCACGTTTATGGGATGTTGCCTAACATCTTGGTTTTCGAAGAAGCAAATCGCTCTTGCCATCTCCACAACCGAAGCGGAATATGTAAGCGCCGAAAAGGCATGTCAACAAGCTCTATGGATGAAACAAGCTCTCATAGACTATGGCGTTAGGTTAGACGACATTCCAATAATGTGTGATAACAAAGGGGCTATAGACTTAAGTAAGAATCCCGTTCAACACTCACGAACAAAACACATTGAAATTCGTCATCACTTCCTTCGCGATAATGTTCAAAAAGGGAATATCTCTATAGAAAAGGTCTCATCGGAAGACAACATAGCCGATATTCTAACTAAACCACTTAAACGTGAGCCATTTAACTACTTACGTCTAGGTCTAGGAATGATGGAACAAATTGATTAAGTTTTCGGCATAATAAAGAAATGATAATCATCAATAAACTGTTTGTTAAAAATCTGAGAAAAAATTTCTCAACAGGTGGCGGCCCCCTTAATTCATAAAGAGCGGCCCCTTTAATTTTAAGGAGACCACCCAGACTTTAAGGGGACCACCCACCTGACTGACTATATTTTTTTTTCTTTTTGTGTCTAGGTTTCTATTTTATACAAAAACATAAGATTGGGAAAAATCTATAAGCAAACTTTTACAAATTCTTCTATCTAAATGCATATCTAATTATACAATAGTCCCAATCTATTATTTTCTAAAAAATATTTCTCACAACTAGGAGCACATGAAAATCAATTTTCATATATTGTTGAGATATGCTAAAAATATTTTTCACATATGCATAATGTTCCCTTACTTGTTGTCAAAAGTATATAATCTAATATATATTTTCGACAATCTTGGTTGAGCAAAACTAAATCAAGGAGCATTTGAATTATTTCTTAAGTTTTACATGTCTTAGTGTCGAAATAATCGCTATTCCATAGTTGTCGCACTTATGCACACACTAGTATTTGCACAAAAGTTTGGTTCGTTTTTTTAACTTAACCCTCTTGTCAAGAAAAATTCCTTGTGCATTATATCTAGTTACTATTTTATATGTTCTTCATTTTTTTGGTCTTCAATTCATATATGATTATATGCCAAAATTATGTGAAATAGTTTTATCCTACAACTTGTTATATATATATAGAATGTTGAATGCTTAATTGCTATGTGCTAAAAAATCTTAATTGCCATAAAAGGATGGATTTGCTGCAAATTAACCACCAAAACAGAAATCCTCACACGAAATTTGCGAAAAATCAATTTTTGGGAAATCTGGGAAATAGCAGTAGGCGGCACCGTTAATTCATAAAGGGCTGTCCCCTTATCTTTAAGGGGACCGATCCCTAATTAAGGGGACCGGCCTAGACTGTGACGGGTAAAACATTATTTTTCATCCCTCTTTGACCTAATATCCTCTAGACTTAGCTACTGTTTCCCTAAATTCACAAACATTTCTTAGATTTGATCATTTAAATGTTCATTCTTCCTAATTTAAACATTTCCTCCACTATAAATACATACTCAACCATCATCATCACAATTATCCTTACCAATGACATCTCCTAATAAACTCACATCCAACCCATCAAGGGTAGCCAAAATAAGTGTGAAACCCATTTGGAGGAAGAAACTAAACCCTTGTAACACATCCAATGAGCTCAATGTAAGTTCACCTACACCAATGCCAAAACCACTCACTCCTCATCATGAACCATCTCAAGAAAACAATCACCCCAATCAAGCATTACCAAATCCTTACATTAAGGACACTCCCACATCACCACAAGTTGTCTCACATCCTCCATTTCCCATCTTACCCATCAATTCACATGTTACTCACACTCAAGCTCCACCTCAAAGTGACAACCAAACTCAACACACACCACATCTATCTCTAAGTAAAGAAAGCCTAGTTGATGACATTAATCAACTACAAGACCTATCAAATCTCTTAGCCATGCATCTCTCACAACAACAAAACAATATTCCTTCATCACCTTACTCTTCAAACCTACCACACACCCTCAACATCAACCAAGTTGAAACCCATGTTGGGTATTGCCCTTGTTGCATCTTCACCCAAAAACAATTCCTTGCTTTAAGTAGGGATATCAATTGGATTGAATTCCTTCTCACTCGACCTCATCCACCACCTAGAGTTCAAAGAGATTACCCTTCTACAACCGCCTCTACTCCAAACTCTCCATCAACAACCAACTAATCTCGTAATATGCCTACAAATAATCGTCCAACCTTTTTGTGTCGCAAGCAAGTCAAAAATCCTTCTATGGCTATTTAGGATTTCTTTTTATGTATTAATATGCTTCTAAAGCATATTTGTTTGTCTTTTTATGTATGCTTGTGTGTTGTTCACACACATTGTCCTAAATGAATGAAGTATCTTTTGCTTTGATGTTTGATTGCACTTGTCATATTTTTCCTTCCTTTTTGCTACATGTTAGAAATATTTATATTATTCTAACTCGTTTTTGTAGCCAAGAAATCATAGCTCGATTCCTTGGTGCCCTCGAACGAGGGGGAGCACACATCAAAGGGGGCATTTATTTTGTCGATTTTACTAGCAATTCTCGACAATGCCTTTTTGATTCTACAAAAAAGGGGGAGAAATGACATAAAACTCACTAAATACTTGTTTTAAAAATAATTTTACATTTAATGAGTTTAAATTTTGTAATCATAAAAAATGGGAGATTGTTGATAGAAATAATGCCTAAAAATATTATTAATATTTTTTATTTCTTTACGTTTTGATAATCATAAAATATAAAAACGTTAAATGTAAAATTAAACGTAAACAAGTAATTAGTAGTAAATTTTCATTTCGAAAATTATATCACTTAAAGGTATGAATAAATAAATGCTTAATGCATTTTATGATCAAAGGAAATTTTTATTCAACCTCATATTTTTATAAAATGTTGTAAACATTTTTATAAACATTACAAAATATTTTCTACAATTAAAAGAAATGTTTTATTTAAAATAAATATTTTGAATTTCAAATTTTCGAACCTAAATCGGCTAGAAAAGTTCTAGAAAATCCCCCTACACAAAAGACAAACTGGGAAGCGCCTAGTCTAGGGCGGCCCCTTTAATTTTAAGGGGACCGCCCACCTATTTAAGAGGACCGCCCATAGGTAGATGCTCCTCCAGTTTGTCCCATAAATACTGGGCTTTTCCTCACTATTTTCCCACCTTTTGCACTTATTCTTTCTGTTCTAAAACAGCCCACACATCTCATTAAAATCCTTTGATCATCTAATCATAAAGCTTTGTTTCCAAGTGATCCAAGCTCAATTCCTCAAGTACAAGAGAAGAATACTTCCATCATTAAGTGAAGAAGTATTACACATTTGTGTGTTGTTGCAATCTTATTGCATCCATATCATAACTTATAAATCATTTGTAAATCTTGTAAAGTTGTGTAGTAGTTAGATCTTGGTGATTGTTGTAAGTATAGTTGGATCTTGGTGATCTTTCCTAGTAGTGTTAGTCAGGTGTGATTATTGTAGTGGCTTGGTGAAGTAGTGGTGTGAAGAAAACTAAGGTGTGAAGAAGTTGTGTAGTCATGATTAAGTTGTGAAGCAAAGTTGTGTAGTGAAGTTGTGAAGTTGTGGTAGATTGGTTCTAGCTAAGATTAGAACTCAACATCTAGCTTAGTGTCAGAAATCAAGATAAGCGAAAGTTGTGTAAGGTTTTCTCCGCCATAAAGGAGCTTGTTGACATAGTGAAGAAAAGTCTTGAGTTAGGTGCTCGAGGAGTGGAGTAGGGCGAAGAGGTGCTTCATTACCGAACCACTATAAATCCTCGCATTGTGGTTTGATTGTTCTTACTCTTATCTCTTGTCTTACATTAATTTGTCATACTATCCTATTAATTGTTTAGATAAGTATATTGTTCATATTGTACAAGTGTTGAATTCACATAAAGTCGAATCTAGAATTTTTATAAACACTTTAAAACCTTAAATTAAAAAGCGGTAAACTATTCAACCCCCCTTCTAGTTTTCCACACTTATTAACAAGCTTGGGTTATTGTAACTGATGTACGAATAAATACAAATTAGAAGTAAATAATATAACTAAGAGTGTGTTTGTTTTTTTAAAAAGGTCTGACCGAGCTCTGAATCTTACTAGTAAGAGGCACTCAGATAAAATTGTTGTTTTTTTTCGTTTACAATCAGACGCGGTCAGACTTATGTTGGCTGACTCGGTAAGAGGTGGTGATCAAATCTGACCAAGTCTTAACCCTCTTAACTGTTTCAATAAACCCTTCAACCCCTTCACATCCCTTTAACACCCACAAGGTTCGAAATGCAACAAATACAAAAACCCACTTCATGGTACTATAACAAAAAGTAACAAGAGAGAAAATACGAGCATTGTGCTTGTGTATTTTGTTTTTATAAAGAGAATCAAGAGCGTATGTGGCTGCCTTTTCGTAAATAATGAGATAATAAAAGATTTTTTGGTAGCTGCGTCTTTTTAGGTGAGGATCTTATGAAATGCAAATTGTGGCTGCTTTGTAAAATGAAGTGTGAAATTAGAAAGGAGTAACTTATATGATTAGGTTTAGAGTTGTTAGTGGGTTGAGGCTTATAACTAAACTTTAGGTCTACTAGATAAATCATTGTGTTAAAAGCTACATATATTGTTATTGCACTATGATGATTATGGGTTGATTATTATGAGTTTGTATTTGTACTTCTGAACTATTGGTTCGTGAATTGATGAACAATTGTTAACCGACGTTTGTTGACAAAGTGTGAATTGAGACCGCGTGTGTTTGCGAGTATAACGACGTATTTTTTTATTTCAAATATCCGTCTTCAAAGATTTATTCAAGTTACTTATTCGTCTAATTGTTATGGTTCGATATATAGTTAAAACGGGACAAATAAAACCATTCAGACAATTATTAAAAAACAAACAACATTATTTCATTCAAATTTAGACTTTATAACCAACTTTTACTAGTAAGATGTGGTAGTCAGATTCAGACCCAAAATATAACAACCCGTAATTTTCCAGTATTTCCTTAATGTAATCTCTATGTATTATATTAAGTACTACTTTTTCACGGTAATAAAATTTTCATTTCATTATATTCCATTACGTATCATAGTTTACATTTCTAAAGTAAATGAGCTCACGCAACGAGCTATGCAATCTCTATTTATATTTATGTCAATCAAACATCATAACATGTTAAATCAATAATTCATTATCCATTTTATCATATACGTTATTCATTTAACGAAGATTTCACGTCAATAATACCAAATGAGCCTAAACCCTAAGTCGAACCCTAAATGAACCCGTAACCCATTATTTCCATTTTTACCCATTATTAACCTTAACCACTAATCAAATAATGTTGTAAAAACTTAAGATACAACATATACATTTCATTTCCATCCTTATTACTCCATTAGACACAAAAATAAAAGCTAGAAACCCTAACCGAATCTAAAACTGACCCGCGACCCATTTCCTTTGTTTTCAATCCATTTTAAATGCAACCATACATCCAAGCTCATCTATGATGCAGCTACTTCAATTCTAAGCAGCATAAAAGGACCTCTCTTCCATTTCTTGGCCATAAATTGAGCCACATCTCCCTCTTTTTGCTCCATACAGCCGCGGCCAACAAACACACCATACAAACCCTTCACCTTACTTCTGTGACTCACCAATTACCTATCCTAATCACTACACCTTGTTATCCAAGCCTTGCACCTGCACTTGACACCTATCTAGCCTAAACTTGCTCACCAAGGGGGTTTTACCCTATAAAAACCTACGAACACCCCTTCATTCAATCACACCACCACATTTATTTCTATCTTCAACAATGGAAGTTACTCTCTAATCAAGGAAGTCCCAAGAGTCCCAAGAAGCAGAAATCAAGAGAATTATTGAAGCCTTGAAGCCTCGAAGCTCTAATTCTAGGCGTACGAGTGGAATTCGACCTATTTCGACCCATTTTTGAATCCATAAGCTCAATTCAGGTTCTATAAGCTCTCCTACTATTTCAATAATCTTATAATGTTCATATGATCCTAAATATACTCTTGTTACAAGCTTTTAACATAAAAATCATTCATTCATAAGTTTTGATCCAAAACGAACCCACGAAACCCTAATTTTGTGTTTTTCTTAAATCTATAAGCTAAAATGGTAAACTGAAGTTATAAGCTATACTAATAAGCTTAACTAATGATATTATAACCACTTTAACAAGTCTTAAAGGAATTTGAATTAAAAACCTACGCGTTTTTGTTTTAAAACCCTAATTTGACCCGTTTTGATTTCTAGCTTAACGAATCGTTAATCTAAACTTTCATTACGTTAAAACTTCTTATTTTAACTTATATTAATAAGATATCACCTGCAAATATCATTTAGAATTTTAAAATAAGCTTGCATGATATTTTGGACTTGTTTTGTAAATATTTTCCATGCAAGGGGTATATATCGTAACTTTCTAAAACTTATAACTAAAAGGGCTAAAAATGTCATTTTATTAAAGTTATAACTATAGGGGTCTATTATGTTACTTTTCAAAGTACAAGGTTTACTTTGTACATCTTTTAAACTAGAAGGACCAAACTTGTAAAAGTGAAAACTCCAAGGATATATTTTGCCATTTTTCATTCTTAAGGGTCTAAAATGTAACATTTTGAAAAAGTGTAAAAATGTGTTCAAAACCTTATAAGACATAACTTTAATTAACGCTTGACGTGCTTATCATTTCCAGTTATTGAGCAAAACGCTTAAAACCCATTATGTTATAACTATTATATAATTCATCATCAATGTACTTTTAAAAATCCTATCCCGAATCTATATCGTACCACAATACTAGGGAACTTCATATTAAGGGGTTTCATCTTGGTATTACGTTCTGACTGAGTTGTTGGGTTGGGTTTACGATTTAAAGTGCCCTAGCTCCTCAAACGTTTACTAAATGACTTCTGAAATATGATGGCCCGAACGGTAATATAATAATTCCAAACTCTTCAATCAAACTCATAACAATATTAAACTCTTAGAACCAAAGTTCTAGAGTACAATCTTCCTAAGACTTGATATATTTACTCAGGTTGCGTGACGAAGCTGCTTTCTTTCAATTGATATACTAAACCTTTCCGTTCGAGTAGATAACCTCGTACTACCATACCGATGCATTTCATTTGATATACTTTTGTCATCAATCAGATTTCCCTATTAAGGTGAAGTTCATAGCCTCGTTTTTACTTATTTACATGCTTTATAAACCCGCGAGGGGGATACATGCTTAAACTATGAATTTTGAACAACATGATTATTTACTTGTTACTTTTTTTTTCCTTAAATAGTTTTTTTTTCTTAATCTATGAGTAGAAAACAGAATTTACGCATAGAGTGCTATTTATTCCTATAAAAGTTTTCGACCAATTGGGTATGTTAGTTCTTTAACTTATGTTCTCTTGGTCTTAGAATAACTCCTGATTTTGAGAACAATTCTAAAATGTAGTTTATAGCGTCTTAGATTTATTGTCCACTCTATCTTCAAATTACAATAATTTTGGTATACAAATTAGCAGATTCAAAGTCATATATTGATGTGAAATTGTGTACGACTAGTGAAAAACAAGTAACCAAAAGTTAGTGTGTATTATTGTTTACTTTTTTGGTGATAACTCAAAATAATAGACCAATTGTTATGTTATCGGTTTTCTAAATAGAAAATATCGATGTTTGTCGTTAGTCGTATTATCGCTAAAAAAACCCCCACCCCCTTAACTTAAAATCTTAGCTCCGCCCCTGAACCAGGCGAGTCAACCTGGGTTTTAAAACATTATTAAAAATTGTTACAGTAAAAGACAATGTGGTCGTAGTTTAACTCTTAAATCTATTAAAATCACGTCGGAAATATTTACATAGGGACTTAAACCAATACTCAACATCACTAAAATTAAACTGGTGATATAGTTATGTGAATGTCGAATTAAACAGAGCCACTTGTTTATTACGAAAAGAACACCCTTATATAAAATGTCGACTCATTTTTCTTACTTTGAACAATAATTTCACTAGTATATCAATGTTTATTGTATCACTGATTGATGTCGATAATATTTCTGTAAACAAATAAAAAGTAATGAAATAATTATATTTGTACAAAATAATAGCAATGTGAATATTGTTATAGACAGACTAATTACCTAGCTAGCTTTTTTCAGATAAAAGGGTTTTACCCCTGGTGAATATCATAAATAATGATCAAACGATTATGCACAACTAATGTGGACGTTTACCGCATTAAGATGACAATTACATACTAGCTATCATGAACCAAACATCAAAGACAATTTAAACGACCAAACAAACTCCTAGCATACACAACGGATACAATGGACCAAACTAAAAAACCATGAGTATGGGCTGGCACCCGAGACTCGGCTCCAACACAATAGTATTAACAGAGCACCCACGGCTCGTCCCATTTAGTCTCACCTCGGCTAGACATTAGAACCACACAGAAACATGCCCGCGACTTCCAGGTTTTTAGCCGCGACTCGTGTCCTTATTTACATAGAAAACCAGGCCAAAACCAGTACGACCAAAAACATTGGCCATTAAGTTGAGGATCAAAATAAGACCATGTATACAAAACAACGCACGCTAAAACTAGAACTAATCACTTACTTGAAGAAACGTCACAAGAAATTATGTTTTACAAACTTAAAATCTATGAATTCCAGTTTATATGTCTATTCTTTTTCGCCATCAGTTAGATATATCCAGGGATTCTGATTGAATTCGAGGAAAAATATCTAAACTTTGCTCCTTACTTTTCTCTTCAACGATGGAATGAAACGATGGAAGTTAGTGAGCGATTGCCCCAAACCAATCTAGAACTATTTTGTGATCCACGTATGTGGTTTTTAAACGTATTGACTTTGCAATCCAAAAAGAGCTAGGGGCACAGCTTGTTGCCCGCTTGCGTTCCACCACTATGTAAATCCAATTATATAACTGTAGTCTCACTAATAAATATATGCTCAGCAGCAAAAAAAAAATTAAAAAAAATTGACTTTTCTAAGCATAATTTTTTTACCCGACTTCCATTTTACATTAAAGCCTGTAGAAAATTAGGAGAATATTTAAAATAGATTATGAGTTTGAGTGTATACTGTGATTTAGATTAGGACTAGATTATAACTAAGATTAGTTAAGTTTGTGTTGCATGGCAAGGATTTTCCTATTCGACATAAGATAGGTTTTGTTAGCTTTAAAACATGTCGACTAATACGGAATTACATTAGTTCATAAAAGGCTTGACATATAGGGACTAGAAATGTCAAGTTGTATAAGCTAGTTGTGTCAAGACCTATAAATACCCCTCCTATACTTTCATAGGAGGGTGAGAAAAACATTTGTAATCTCATAAGTGTGTGTGTTTCTCCTCCTTCTCTCAAGAAACACATACATCTTACCTTTCTTTTTCTAAATCTAATAAATGGCTATCTTTCTTTTCTTTCCTCTCCGACCTCCTGATCGTGTTATGTTAGTAAAATTTATATGGTTAAGAAGTGGCATCAGAGCTAACAAGGGGTGTTTTGTGTTTGTGTTTGGTTGATTCGAGAATTAAAATGGCTCGTTTTTAAGCTTTTCATTCGAAAAATTAAAGCCACAATTTTTGATGTTATTAAAAAAAATTCGGCCAAAAACGTCAAAAATTAAAGTTTTTAGAGGTTTTTTAAGTTTTTTGGGTCGAATGGTACTTTTCAACAAAAGTTGCGGTTTGGCAGAAAAGTTACGGTTTGGCAGAAAAGTTGTGGTTTGGCAGACACTTACGATTTGGCAGTTGCGGTTGGCAGAAACTTGCGGTTTGATAGTTGCGGTTTGAGCTCTCAAAGTTGCGGTTTGATATCAAAATTGTGCAATTTGGAACAAGACAAACCTGCGGTTTGTCAAACATAAAGTTTCGGTTTGTCAACTTTATTTACGCAGTGTGACAAGTTTGACTAGTCAACTTAGGTAGTTTGACCTCAACCTTTAGGCAGTTTAACTTGGTCAACTTACGCAGTTTGACTTGGTCAACTTATGCAGTTTGACCTAGTCAACTTATGAGTTTTGACGTAAAATTCTGAGGTTTCATCTCTTACACCTCAAAGTCAAATTCATTACCGCAAGCCCTTATTCCACGATTATACTTTCATGACAACGTTATCTAGACAATGTTTTTCGGTCAACGACAATTTATAACAACATTGGTCCTAGATTAACAACATTCAATCAAAACACCAATGCAAGCACAATACTTAATGCTAAAACAATCCTATAACATTAAAGATTCACTAAAACGTCAAAACGGCTATGGATTTGGATTCTAAATGACAAGTGATCACAGAGTTGATTTAGTACTCCCTTATTTGAATTGGAGTAGGTCACGATTTTAGGCGTCTTACTTATTTCATCATCGAGACTTTCTTATACTTTTACCCTTTTTCTTTCTAAACATAATACTATCTATTGATGACTGCTTGAACGTATACAAATTATGATGAGACTGGAATTATCTTGTTATACCTGATGTAAGGAGGTACATTGATTGTTACTCATGGGCTATAAGATATCACTTAAAAGAGTACATTGTAGTGCTTAGTGTCACACGCAGATGCATATGTGGATAGTGTCAAGAGGTGTGGTACATCTAATACTTTTAATGATGGGTATAGGGTACTTAAAGATTTAGTCTTGCCCCATTCTTCAATCAACAACAGTGCAAGCTTAAGTAACAAATTTGAAGGATTTTACTTCAGTTTTAAGTTTGATATATCGGGTTTTCTTTACCATGTGGTCACAACAATAGTCGACAGAATACGAGGTTGGTAAGTTAGACAGAGAGTTTTAAGGTTAAGATGTATCAGCAATTTCATGGGATCTTATTGTGCTTTTCCAAGCAATGGTAGTTATAAGCATAATTTCAAAGTTCTTAACGACGTTCTTAACTTTCAAGATTTGTGCTTTGAAAAGATCTTTTTTTGAGTATATGGACCTATACGCAATGATGCTTCTGAGAGTTCAAAAAACCATCATGGGGGAAAATGTGTACGTGGTGTGGTTTTTCGAGTAATAATGAAGGGATATATGCATATAAACTTTGGTTTGAAGATTCGTGCAACGTGTATTGTTCAACTTCTTAGGGGGAAGTAGTATTTTCCACTTCACTTAGAAGGTTTGTGTGAAGTATTATGGCATACGTGAGAGATTATTGCTGATTTCTTGCATGTACCCCCGAACGGATATCCATTTGTAATCTCATAAGTGTGTGTGTTTCTCTTCCTGCTCTCTAGAAACAAACACATCTTACCTTTCTCTCTCTAAATCTAATAAATGGTTATCTTTCTTTTCTTTCCTCCCCGACCTCCAGATCGTGTTATGTTAGTGAAATTTATATGGTTAACAGGTTTCTACCCCTCCCTCATCTCTATAAATGGAGATGCTAATTATTCATTCTTCTTGTCTCGATGTAGTTTTTATTAGGTATTAATAAAGGGGGTTCGAAGGTATATCGTGTGCATAATCCGGATTCAACTAGTTTCACACAGTCATCTTCGATTCTTTGTATCATGTTGCGTCTTTTTCCTCCTCGGGTAGCATATTTCTCGCCTAACCCCTCGAGCATGTTGAAGCAATCATCTTCAACCTTTTGATGATCAACTCTTACACGATCAATCATCGTCTCTTGATATTGAAGAAGTCAAGAAAACTGTCTTTGTAGCTAAGAGTTGCCCATGCCTCTTCCATTAAATTCAATGTACACCAGTGAATTTTATTAAGGTCGATCGATTACAAGCTCAACCACTCACTAAAGTACAAGTATTTAAACTTAACTGATCTCCATCCACATTCAATTCTAATATTAACAAAGTTAAAGATTTCAACTTCAAACACATTATCATAGATCTTGACGAAGTTGCCGAATGTGTGGGTTTCCTCTTCACGGGAGCCATCCTTGCTCCTAGAGTTGTTGTCCCAACTTGGGTCATCACAGTGCACGCACAAAAATTGATCAACAAGGGTAATATCCTCTATTTTCCTGAAACAAATGACTAATATGTCAGGTGTAGACAAACCAAACAATAAAAGGATTTATAACATTGCTCATGAAAGGGTTAAAATTAAAATAATCAAATCGGGCTCTTCACATGTCGTGAGCCATATGACATATATACGTCGTGTAAGTATACATGTCATGTGTGTCTGCCTCACACATGCTGTAAGCACCTGTAAAACAAATATGGGGTTAGATATGTTACAAACGAATTTTTAACCATGCCTTATGATCCCAACCGTTTTTATGCACTTAAGAACCATCAAGATTGCATTAACAAACTCAATAAGATTTAAAACTCGATTTTTTAACGTTAAACTTTACTTACACAAAACCCTAATTCGAAATTAATGATTAAAAATACGGATTAACAAAGAATACGTGATTAAAAACATAACTTTAAAGAAACACCATAGTAATTGGGCAAAATTATCGATTACTTTGAACCCTACTTAGACAAGAATCATCCAAAAGCTTAACCAATAATAAGATAAGAGATATCAAGAACTCATATATTTGAATTGATGAAGATGCAAGCAAGAATTAAGTGAATCTAAGTACCAAATTTTGCTCTAAAATCATTTGTGGTTTGGGGTTTAAGAGAATAATGACAAAATATTCGTGCATGGAAAGTTTATATAGAAAACCCACCATGCATACGACGTGTGGCCTGAAAGTGGTCACGCCCTATGCTCCTTTTTAAGATTAAGAATTTATCCAGCTAAAAAATCTACACACTGATGCGTAATTAATGTTTAATTAATTCTATAAGTTTTAAATTTATAAAACTTGATTACCTAATGTCTACACGCACTAACGGGCAGAGAACTCGGTCGTATGTAGTGAAGGATTGGTAAATCCAAGGTCGTCCCAAGAGCTAAGTGTTATTATTTTTAATTTGAAAATGTCATAGGTTTGAAATTGGTTTAGAGATTGAATTAAAATCTTAACAAGAAATAAAATGCGAGAAAAATTGAAATGAAAACAATCAGGAAGAAAAGCATGCTAACCTAGTTATTCCTTTGCTATTGCCATGATATGTTTCCTAGTGAAATGTTTAGATATCATTTTATTGGTGGTTCTAATATCAATCTACCTGATTTGACATCAAAGTCGGTCCTATACTTCTTGTTAACCTAAATCCTCGAAGGATACGCAGGCAGGGTATCCAGGTTGTAGTGATTAAACCCCAACTATCCTAAAGACCTGTCTATAACCTAAGATATATTATAAACCCCCTCTGAAAGAATTTCCTGAACTTTTTAAGTCTTTAATGTAGCGCAGGTGATAATTTGAATAACTCCATACACTAGAATAGAAGCCCAACTAATCCTATATCCTGTTACTCTTAGTCAACAGGCTAGCCTAAAAGAACTAACAGGATCTAAGCTACCTTCAACACTACCAAAACTTACGGATCAAACACAATCATTAAGGATACTAAACAAAACGATGAATAAAGAGGAAACATGCGACATAACAATAACAAATTCATATACAAGAGAAAACACTAGTAGTGGCTTAACCACTTAACGCAAAGATACAATAAGAAATAATGAAGGAAATCGAAGGATTGAGATTAAACATAATTCTTACAAGATCCGTTTAATGAATGAATAAGACAAAAGTAAGTTAAAGTGACTTCTCCCTTTGACTTGTGGTGGAATTCTTCTGCCCTTGGAGGCTTGAATCATCCCTTCTTGCTCCTGTATGAGTTGGATGTCGAATGTGCAGGAATGAGGGCTCTATTTATAGTTTACGATTTAGAGTTTACAATTCAGTTACAACCTAGTTTGATAAGTTTGGTTACGCCGTAACTAAGCTGATATGGGCTTCCATAACGCATACTTAAAATCAACTATGAAGTAACCATTGAGTCCAGTTACACCGTAGTTATGACTAGGATCTGGTATCAATCATAACACGTGGAAACTACGGCGTAGTTGTGACGAGGCAACTACGCCGTAACAAGGCTTGATGACCAAAGTTTCCATAGTGAAACTACGGCATAGTTCATGCGGGGCAACTATGCTGTAGGTGGCTTTGATTAGCTTTCTTTTGCTTACTTTCCATGACCAATTCCCGTGTCTCTTCGCTCTAATGCCCATAATTACCTATTAATGAAATATAAATTGATTAAGTATTATTTTCTGGCAAATACATAACAATTACAAGCATTTAGATAGGGATTTTGATACTAAATAGTATGAACTATTTGATGTTATCAAATTTTCCCCCCACTTGACTTCTACTTGCCCTAAATTAGACCTGTTAGAATAATTCATAAAAAAATTTCCCTAATTTAGGTTAGAGAAATGAATTCATAATTTACTTATGCTAGAAAACATCAAAGCTGAACACCTCACGAAAAAGGGATCAAAATCACTTAACTCTCGCTAGTCTAAGTGTTTCATTTTTGGGGTGATCACTCAACTGCACTGTCATAACATGTATTCTATCATAAGCTTGGAAAGTACACAAATCTGCACAAACTAGTTTTAGGGTCTAAACGGCTCTTAAAGGTGACATGGGTGACACACACATGTTTAAACAAGTGATTGACTCTATCTGATACCACTTATCCAGAAAAGACGATAAAACCACACGTGCTCGTCCAAATCCATGAACGAGACACATGTGATTGCTCAAATCCTTAACTCGAGCAGGCTAAAGGTTAGAATCATTAAAAGGGTTAGGATAAGACATGTGATACACATTTAATTGGTGAAAAGTAAACACAAAACAAATAGACTATAAATCTAAGGTTGTCATAACTGGCCACTGTCCATCCATGAGTTCAAGTGTCTAAATACGGAAATCTGATCATAACAATAATAATGGGCTAGTGACGAATATAATTATGTAGTCCTGCTTTTTATTGATGAAGCATATCACACTAGCCCAACCTTTAAAATCATACAGTTGGTTTATAGATGCACCAACTCACAATCTCGAACAAATGTTGGTTTTATAATACGTAACCAACATAAATATGCTACAGAAGTTTATTCACACATTTTTTTCAACATTACTTCTGTAGCATATGATAGTAACAACATATCCCCCCACTTGAGATGAACAGTATCAAAAGTGATGGTGATACAAGGGGGTCTTCATAGATCAATGATGATAGGTCTTCCATTAACGTGCAAAATTTCCAAACCCATTCCCCTGAACCATGAACTTAAGTAGCAAGAAATTTCAACACAAAGAAAATATAGACTACAAGGTCGGATTAGGTGAAATGGTGTAACGAAACATATAATATATTGGGTTAAAACAGAGATTGGCTCAAAAGGGTGATCTATGGGTATCTTGCACTAAAAATGAGTGCAACAAAGGGTTTTATCACGGGAGGTCGACAAGTCAGTGTAACTAGTCGATAAACGCACACAACAATACACATATGGGCTATATATGGGGGAACTAGGGATGAGATTAAGATTCGAATCCCGGTACCGAGTCCCGGTACATGGTATGAGACCGGTACCATGAACCGAGCCAAAAAAATTTCCAGGACCACTAGTTTGGTACCGATACCAAAACAGGATAGTACCGAAAAATTCTATAAATTTGAGTAATCATAAGTAAATAAACAAAACGTCCAAAAACCTACTGTAACAACCATAACTTCGTCACAAATCTAATAAAAATTAAACGCTAACTTATTATTAATCATTTAAATCATCAAATTTACTATCTTTAAATAATCTCGATCATCATCATTGAATAAAATAAAGGTTTTCTTTTATTACATATACAATGCGACGTCACTAATACGCATCGTAGTTTCCAATGATTATTAGTTTATTTTATATGATAATAAGGATATATAGTTATATTAATAATTATTAGTATATATATCGAATTCGCACGTATCAATATACACATATTAGCTTGTTGACTCAAGTTGTTAGTCACATGCGAGTATATTATTGGTATATAATGATTATTAGTTTATTATATCTAGTTCGTATATATCACTATACATAGTTACATCAATGTTTATTAATTTATTTTGTATCTAACTCGCATATATTCATTTTATGTAGAGAGATGACATAATTTTTAAAGAAACCTTAATGTTGAATATTGATGAATCGGATTCGGGTTATGATAATGAACCCTTGGTTTGAAATCACTCGAAAATGCACGTTATATCCTGTTTTATGTTGTTGTCATAGAAAGTTGTTAGTGTGGAATCTATAATTTTGTTTTTGGTCTAACAAAAAACAGAAAGTACATGGTAGGTACCGATTTACCAGTATCGGTTTCGGTACCCGAATCCCGTTCGGTACGGTATCGGTACACCCGTTTCATGCTCGGAAAGAAAACGGTACCACCAATCCGATACGGGTTCGGTACCAATCTGGTACCGTGATCATCCAGTTATTGCGAATCGCTTTTTCATTCCTAGTTTGAACTAGTACTGTACCGTACCAATCCCTAGTTTGAACTGTGCAATAATTAAGGTTTTAATTTTTTTTCAAGGAAAATGATATACATTTTTACTTTGTTTACCTACATATCTTCCTACTTGCATGATGATGCAAGAGATTGATCAACAAGGTTTTCAAGATCGGGATCCTATCCAGGATCGTTTTCATCTTTGCAAGATCGAGATCGTAAGGTCGGATCAGGATCATAAGATCCTACTATAATGTCATTTTCTTAATAGTTTTTGTAACTTTATACAAATGTACAGATTATTATATATCATAAACACAAAATTATATGAATCTTTCATAGGAATATTGTCATAAATTATAATTATGAAATGTCTAAGAAGATTAACTTGTTGTTTTTAATATCTAAGAAACACAACCCATAAATTCGTGGTTTTTTAGTTCGTGGTTTGAGAAAAGTAAAATCGGATCGGAGTAGATCTTAAGATCCTATGGTCAAGATCGGGATCCTATAAGATCCTAAGCATGCAAAGATCCTACGTAGGATCCGGATCGTTTTTGCTATGCATTATCGTAAAATCGTAAGATCCGAAGATCAGGATCGGGATCTTAACAACCATTACCTACCATCTAATTCAAGGGAAACAAAGCAATAATCATCAAATTCGAGTGAAAAATTCAAGCAAATAGCAAACACAGGAACTCTACATAAGTGATGGAGGTAATTTTGACTCTTTATTTTTTCCTAAAATTTAGGTATTATGTAATTATCAATTATGCATAGATTAGAGATATCATGGTATTTACTTGGATTCTTTTTGTATTTTGTTATTTATAGAGTATGGATCCTAATGATAAAGCAGCAAGTGGTTCTCAATCTCACACATTAGTTCAATCATCTATAAGATTGAAGGTAGATAAAGCTTGGGATCATGTAACACAACATATTGAAGGAAATGGGAAAAAGGCTTTCATTTGTAACTTTTGTCTTAAAATAATTCATGGTGGTGGCATTAATAAAGTTAAGAAACATCTTGTTGGCCGAAAGGGTGAGGTAGCGCCGTGTACAAAAGTAGATCCTGATGTTAGATTTACCATGGAAGGTATCTTGAAAGAAAATGACCATAAGCTAAAACAGAAGGGTATTGAATTTGCCGAGAGTAATGTCATATCTGATGACGATGAAGAACAACAGGTTCGAGAGGCAAGCCAACCAAAGACGGGTAAAAGAAAAGCTACAACAAGTACTCATCCTTTCTTTACAAAAGGTATAAACGATGCTTCTCAACCCACTATTAAGAAAGCTATGCAAACTAAGGAAAAATTACATGATGTGGATTTGGCTATCGCTATGTGGTTCTATGATGCTTGTATACCTATGAATGCTTGCAATTCTCCTTATTTTCAACACGCGATAGATAAAATAACCACTGTTGGTTTTGGTTACAAAGCACCTAGTTATCATGCATTGAGGGTGAATTTGTTAGCAGATGCAAAAAAATCAGTTTCTTTGTTGATTAACTCGTATAGAAGTCAATGGATTGAGAGTGGTTGCACGATTATGAGTGACGGGTGGAGGGATATTAGGCAACGCCATTTGATTAATTTCTTGGTTTATTGCTCTAGTGGGATATCCTTTATTAAATCTGTTGATGCATCCAGTATTGAGAGCAATGCCGAAAATTTGTGTAATTTGTTCTCTGAGATTGTTGAAATGGTTGGAGTAAAGAATGTAGTTCAAATGGTTACCGACAATGGTGCTAATTACAAAGCGGCAGGGATACTATTAAGTGAAAGATATCGTACTGTTACTTGGTCCCCATGTGCAGCACATTGCCTTAATCTTGTTTTAAAGGATGTTTCAGAATTGGATAATGTAAAAGAAATCATCACTCTTGCATCTAGGGTTACTATTTTTATATATAATCATAAGTGGCCCTTGAATTGGTTGAGAAAAAGACATGGTTGGACAGAAATCATCCGTCCGGGTGCTACTCGTTTTGGTACCGCATTTATTGCCTTAAAAAGTTTGGTTGATCACAAAAATGACTTGCAAGCTATGGTCATCTCCAGTGACTTTAAGAAGATGTTGAAAGTGAAAAACGCGCTTGATTGTAAACAAGTTATCATGAATGAAAATTTCTGGAACAATTGTTTGATTACAGTGAGAGTGATGACTCCTTTGTTGAGGCTTTTGCGGTTGTGTGATTCAGATGTAAAACCTGCCTTGGGTTATGTTTATGAGGGAATGTTTCGGGCAAGGAAAGGGATCAAGGATTTATTTAAGAATAAGAAAGAATTGTACCAACCATATACTAAGATAATCAATGAACGTTGGGATAAGATGTTGCGTACTAGTATTCACTGTGCAGCTTACTGGTTAAATCCAAGTTTTCAGTTTGATCGCGAGAATCTTTGCAAGAAACGTGAGGTGTTTCAAGGAGTTCTTGACATGGCTGAGAAACATTATTCTGGTGACGAACTTACAGATCTTAATAAGGCTATAGGAATGTTTCGAGACAGTAAGGGTAACTTTGGTAGGATTAGTGCTGTTCAAGGTCGTACCAAACATCGTCCAGGTAACATTATATCTTTATTTGTATCTTATTACGAAATATATTAAATATTGTTACGAAATATTTTTTTCTAACCATTTTTATATTAGATGAGTGGTGGAGAATGTTTGGTGGAGATTGTCCCATATTACAGAACTTTGCTATTAGGATATTAAGTCAAACCGCATCTTCTTCGGGTTGTGAACGTAATTGGAGTGTCTTTGAGAGGATACACACGAAAAGGAGGAATAGATTGGAACATCAAAGGCTAAATGATCTTGTATATGTTCATTACAACTTGCGTTTACAACACAGGTACTATATAGTTTAATATAACGTGCGTGTGTACTTGTGACATAATTTAACTTTTGCATGTTATGTTGTTGGTATATCTTTTGTAGGCTCCATTTTGATAAGAGGTCTTACGATCCAGTTGATTATGAATGTATTGATGAAACTAACTTTTGGGTGGTCAAAGAAGAGGCGCAAGGAGAGCTAGATTATGATCAATTGGAGAATATGGTCGAACAAGAACCGTCTTCTCAAACGCAAGGTCTCGTTGATGAGGATGACGATGATAGTGAATTCCATCTCCTAAGTGATCGTGAACTTGATGCGTATAACACTCCAATGTCACAATAGCAAAATATTGTTGTGTTGTCTTAAAGTTTATGCTTTAGTATTGTCTTTTGAAGTATGAAACTTGTAATCTCGTAGGATTTATGCCTTTTGAAGATGAAACTTGTAATCTCGTAGGATTAACTGTAATCTCGTAGGATTAACTGTAATCTCGTAGGATTTATGCCTTTTGAAGTATGAAACATGGTGCTTTGCTGTTTTTTACAACAAAACTCTTAGGATTAACCTGGGTGTTTGGACATGTGCACAAAACCGGGTTGACCCGGCGGTTCAACCGGTTGACCGGGGGTGAACGGCGGGGTCGATCACCGACCCGGTTTCAAAACATTGACTAAACTTGTCGGTTGTTTATAAAAATAATAAACGGTATTATTTTTACAAGTATAACATTAGACTTAGCAACTTTTATAAATCAATATATTTCTAAAAATAGTAACTTTTCGTAAACGTATGGGATATAATCCCGATATGGGTAATTAATAATCAACTTGAATGTCGAAAGTTTGACGAGATAACTAAATATTATCACAATTATATTTTGATAACGAAACTTACTAAATATGGTAACTTTCGGAATATAGTAACTTTCCAAAAATAGAAAGTTTCTTAAAATAGAAAGTATTTGATTAAGCAATGTATGATGTAAATAAAAGACCGATCGTAACCTAATATTGTGGGGTTTTAGGATCTAAGGCGCAAAGTGGATTATTACTTTTTGGTTAGTAATCAAGACACACTTTATTATTGGTCGTTTTGATTTGTGTGGATTTTCGTGTAGATTCATTGTTTCACTCTCATCCGCTTTTGATCAAGGTGAGTCATCGCTCGCTTTTAAAGATTTTCAATGTTTTTTTTAACTCGTTAGTGGGGGATATTATTGCTTGTTTTGTGATATTGACGCAACGATTTTTATACTTGAATATTGATTCCTTCAACTAGCTGAGTATATGCATTTTTCTGTGTCTCCGTTAATTGCCTCAAGTTGTGTTGGTGAACGTCTAATGCATTAAATAGATCAATTGGGTTTGACCCCTGTCCGGGGGTTTGAATCGATGGTGAGCACCCCCGTAACGGACATATGTTTTTTGTTATTGTATTAGGGGAAGTGGCATACTTCCGGACATGAATTTAGTCCTACGGGCTGCATGAGTTAAGTTTCGCGAACATGGGCTCTTTCGTTGGAAATCCTAAACGTTTAACTTTTGCTTAAACTCCAAAGCAACGTTATTGATGTTTTATGGAACCAAATTTATCGTTCTATGTGTCGATTCTACACTTATGAATTCATAACGTTTTGTTGCCGTTTTTTAAGCATGTTATTCAGGTTATTTGCTGTTGATGGCTTGGATGGAACGGAACACAGATGTCAAGGACGGTTGCCTCCGGTGAGATATGTCATAACACTAAATTCATGTTTAAAATAAAAGTTGTGATGTGCCTTTTAGAAAATAAATTATTGTATTACTAAGTGGGACAATGTAAACTCTTGATTTTACTAATTGGAAATTGTGTTTTATTACACGTTCTTTTGAACGTTTCATGGGATGTTGTGATGTATTATGGACGTAGCCCCCATTCGTTGGTAGTCAGGCCTCTCACATTTTGGGGGTGTTACAGCATGTACGAGAGCACGAGTTGTAGAGAACTAAGTCGTTTTACAAAAACTTGGACTACAACTATTTTTGGAAAATTTCACGAGTCTTTCACCGATGTCGATATCTCGCGCACGTGTTGTTCTCTGATCACCGAAGCTTCTTTGGTATATATTTGATTGCTATTATTGTGCTTAAACAAGGGTTCACACTTGGTACAAAGTCTGATTATATATCGTTATAGTATATATGGGGCTCTGTTCTATGGTTGCCGATTAAAATCTTGATATTCACTTCTTGCGAAGAGCTTTCCTTTAATTTCTTTAAACCCTTTCGATAGCGATATGATAAAAAAAAATTTGATAATGACGAAAAAATCGTTGTTATAAGATTATCTTCGAACCCTTTTGGGAACTTTATTTGTTATTCTTGTTAACGGGATCGCCTTAGTTTTCGATCCCACTTGTAAATTTTACTAATTGGTTTTGAATTTGAACGCTCTTCTTATTGATTTTGAATCGCATATGTTGTTTCGTAATCTATCATTTTGAGATTTTCTGTTTAATTGGTCGAGTATGACTTTTATATGTATCCATCGAACCTTCCTTGTTTTGGAAAATGGTTTTTAACTTATTCCGATGAAATCGTCGTTTCGAAACGTCTATCTTCGAAGCTTTCGAATAAAGTTGGTGTGTTGTGCTTTGATTCTTTCGTGTCGACCTCTACTTAGTATGTCTTGAAACGTTTGGGTTTGGAAAGCCATGAGTTGATGTGTTCGAAAGAGTGTTAAGTCATTGGGTATGGCTTTGTATTGGCGGTGTTTGAAGAGCATTCAACTGGTATGTTTGGATTGGCTTTATGAATGGATAATACGGCAGTATTGTAAAGCAGGTTGTGGGTTTTTGATTGTGAATTATTTTGGTCTTAAGGCACCTGATAAATACTATGGATGTGGGCATATGTCTTAAGTGTATGTGGTTCTTTGGATAGGGTCATATCTCTCCGGATGAGTGAGATATTGTCATTTTTGTAAAAATAGTCAAATCTAGAACACATTATGGGAACAGGGAGGTATAATACTATATTTTATGAAACTTTTCAAAATAAAATTTAGGTATTTGTAGAAGGCCCTTAGAGATATCACCTCCAATTGGTTTCATATCAAAAGCATTAATAAATTTCAAACTACGCTCATTTTGGTAAACTACAAAAATTTGTCAAAATTTCTTTGGGGACTGCTTTAGGATAGCCGCTTGTTGTGTATGTTTCAAAATATTTTTGGTCTATGAAGACCTGGTAAATTGAAGTATGTAGAGAAACATCTTAGGTACATGTAGGAATTCGGATGGAGTCATATCGACGCCCGATGAATGAGATATCGCCGAAATGGCAAAACTAGTCAAAAATTAAGACCAGAATTTGAATGAGTAATAAGTTTAAAAACTTATATAACATCACCTAAGTATGTAAAATTGTAAGTTCTAGATATTGAAAAAACTTAGATTTGAGCGGTCGTCTCGGCTTTTGCGGACGCACAGTTTAGGAGATACACTCAATTTAGTGTAGCGATAAAATTTTAGTAAAGGGCAGCCTTGATAGAGTGAGGGCAAAATGGTAATTCCACCTTGGACCCAAAACTTTCTGGGCAATGTGTCCTATGTTTCTGGAAATTAGACTCGAAACGCTTTTCGTAGACGAAAACCACATCCTTTTATCGTACCCGTACTAGCAAGTAGAAGGACTTCAAGATTTAGGTTTATTGGATTAAGGTTATTGTTGCCTCAGAGTTTTATCTTATCACTGGCGTGGTGACTAAGCACTCTTTAGCTATTACTTATGATTTAGAACTCTAGGAGAGTTCATGTATATGTAGTTTATGTATTGGAAACTTAAAACCGTTACGGTTGGATGTACTGGCTTTGAAAGCCATCGATGTATCCCTTTTTGGGGAAAAATTGGTATGTATGTATGTTATTTTTGGCGTTTTTATTACCATTGTTGTAATTGTCCTTGGTTATGAGTTATGAGGAGGTGTCATTGTGTAAGTTGTACTATGAGTGAAGCCTGGAGGTCGTGGTTACCCTCGAGGCATTCGGCTCGTGTGAGATTGATTTGACCCCGAGTGTTGGGTGACTTCAAGTGACGAATCTTTTGCATGAGTATGTTACTTGCTTGCATAGTCCATGAGTGGGTATTATTTTTGAAACTTGTTGTGACCGTTGACCAAACTGTATTCAATGATGTTTTGTGACTTGATGATTTTAAAACTGTGAATTGCAATAATGAATTTGTGTGTTGAACGAATGACGTTGCGCGAATCATATTGACTATGTTATATAAATTGTTTGTGTAAACCCTGGAAAATGTGTTTTCAAATTTCATAAACTGACCCTATGGTGTCAAATAAAATTTTCTTTTCCAAAAAAAAAGAAACATTTTCCTTTTTAAATAATAAGAATGGAAGGTGGTGATATCTTCTTTTCTTTCTTTTGAAATAATTTGATTTTTACTCTTTGAAAATTTTCTTGGAATTAATTTACGCATGTAGCGTATGGAAAAGAAACGTTTTGACGGGAGGAAGGGGACTATGATGTCGTTGGTCATCAATTATGCATAACTGTCAACTATGTATAATTTATGGAAGAACCAGCTAGGTCGGATAAATCGTCACCCTTTAAAAAACGCTTGGTAATGAGATTAAATGTTTGGGTCAAGTTCCGGAAGGAGAAAAATATTTTTACCCATCACGGATTCTTCTGCATGTAACATATCATTGCTCGAGCACTGAATGGAGAGAGTCTCATGCAAGTCATTATGACTGAGTCATTCCGAAGCAGAAATACCTACGGTATTGTTCAGAACGAGTGTGTCTAGAAGGGAGTGATGTTTAGTTCGTATTATCTAGGAGCGGTGATCGTTATGAAGACGTGTCAAGACCAAGAATAGTCGGTTTGCCTATAAAGCAAACGGATTAGATTTGAGCTCTCAAGGGCCTAATTAAACCCTCCCGATATCGGACACTAAGAAGGGATCTTTTTAGAGATGTACAAGATTCTCTCAAGGTGGGTGGTTGTGGAATGCTGAGATGGTTAGTTCCAGGTTGACAGTGATAAGAAACTAGAGCAAGACCTCTCCTACATTGGATGTATTGGACGCCTTAAATTGTATTAACTGCACGTCCTCCTGTGAAGAGCAAGACGTCTTTGCGCACACGAAATGGACGTGTAGTGCTAGTGCCCTAGTCGTATGTTACTGATGACGGTCAAGATTTTATTGACCGACCACCCTATACAGATACTTGACTACACGCCCCCCCCCAGTTAAAGTGCCTCCAGTGCCCCCCCTTTACACGAACGACCGTGACGGCCCCCCAAGGCGCGTAATAAGAAGTGGCCCGCATTGATTGAGCTCGCGCTGGCTAAATGGTAACCGTCCGTTTCCATTACTGGGGAGGAACAACCAAATTAGCCAAGTCTAAGTCGAGCCGGTATTGAATTAGGAGCAGGAGTATTTCGACTTGATGATTTGATTCATCAATGATGCTACGCGATGAGATGGGACCAAGCCAACGATGCTAGTCGCCATGAAGAAACGTTGAAATTTTTGATTTTCGTCGAACGAGCAATAAGTCCGTGATGCTCATTGTTTTCTTAATTGATTTTGATCTGTCATTTGACATTATGTGTTATAGCGGGATTGTCGCCGTCAAATTATCTGGAATATGTGCCATGTGCTTTAAATGGTAGTGAGCGTCCGTGTCACTTTTACGTGGCTGGTGATGCGGCTAAGGTTGTAAGTGAATGGGTATAATTGCCCAAGTGAGAATTTAGGACGTAATAATGGTGTGGTGGACATCGCCACTCTAAGTTTTGTTGACGATTGTGGTGTTAGCTGACCTCGGTCACCATGAGAGTGAGTGTAGACTAATTAGAATTAGCCGTGTTTATGTTGGAATTATCGTCGAGGTGGCTTGACTTTGTGGCAAGCTCGGTACGATGAGGAAAATGTGATCGTAGGGGTATAAAACCTTGTGTGTGTGTAAGATAAAATGATTATGCCAAAAGCTCTAAAGGAAAGCGAATCCGATATGTGATAATAATTGCCAATGCTTGGTTGAGAGCGGGCGTAATGAATGCCTTTGTATGAGGCCAATTCATCGAGTCATCATGCAAAAGATGGCGAGCGTATAATAGATACTTATGTGATTATATAGGCAGGTGTAGCGATATCGTAAGATGATTAGGAGATCTAATGTGTTTCGGATTATTTTTCGCGTCCGATGAGGCATTGTTGAATAAGACTGGAAGGGCGACATGTGTATTTCAGTTTTGAATAATAATGAGTATTTTGATTTGGATAATGATATAAAAATAAATATCAAATTTGATTATTAACACCTATCTTGGTTTTAGTAAGCAACGTATGTTTTGGATTTTTGGTAATGAAGTATATTCTCGGTTTTGAATATTGGTATAATTCCGTATTTGAGCGCGACATATATTTTGATTTTAAATAACGACGTAAGTTTCAGCCCTAGTTTTGATAAGCGAGGTGCGCTTGGTTTTGTTGTTTATATGATCCCCAACTAAGTTTGGATCGATCATCCATTTTAGAAAATTTCTCAGGAGAACGACGTAATAATTATTTTAATCGGATTTATTCCGTGAGGTATATTGTTTCTTATGAAGAACGCGACTATAAAATTTAGAACGACGTGATTTGGTTTTGTCGAATATATTTTCGCAACTTGTTTTTACCACTTTTGATAAGAACTACCATGATTTTGTTTTGATTTCGTGGGTATAATTTACCGCTTGTTTTGTTGACTTTCCATCCGGAATAGTCGGAGCGAATATTGTATCGCATATTTATTTTGAAAGAACGTAGGAGTCTGCGTGATGAAGAGAAGCCATCGTGCCGCGAACGAACGATAAGACGAGTAAGAAGGGACGAGCACCGAGGACGGCGCTTCCTTAAGGTGGGTGGAATGTAACAACCCGACTTTCCATCCGGAATAGTCGGAGCGAATATTGTATCGCATATTTATTTTGAAAGAACGTAGGAGTCTGCGTGATGACGAGAAGCCGTCATGCCACGGATGAAAGATGAGACGGGAAAGAAAGGTCGGGCACCGAGGATGGCGCTCCTTTAAGGTGGGTGGAATGTAACAACCCGAGTTTCACGACGCGTATGACGATCGCGAGTTCAACGTCATAATAATTATTTCACGAGTTTTCATAAGCGAACGTCGACATTTAAATTTTTATTTGTCGGAATTAATTATTTTTGTATTTTATTGTGAACGAAAATTTGAAAATTTTATTTTTGACGTTTCGCGAGTCACCGTTTGACCACACGTTCGTTAATCATTTTAAGCATCGTAAAAATTTACGACGTGTCTCGTTATCATTTTTAAGATCATAAATTTATTATTTTCACGAATGTCGTCTTTTGTTTCTTGTTCGAGCCAAACTCGCGTTTTAAAGTATACACATTTTATTAAATATTTTAAACTAAACAAAGTTTGATGAAAGAAAAATATTTACGGAGTCATAGACCCGAGCCCATGGTCGGCTATTAAACCCGAACCATACACCCTTGTACTAAATTTGAAAGGACTAATTTAAAGGAAGGACTAAATGTGTTAAAATGCCAAAGTATTTTCCTATAAAAGGAAGGATACTTCCACATTCTTATAACTTTACAAAAAAATGAAAATTCTCTTCCTCCCCTCTTTTTGTTGCTTCGACCAGAACCACCACAAACACCCTCACCGCCTTTTCGTTTTCGACATGCAATATAATCCGTTTATAAATTATTGATCCTTGTATCATTTCTCTTCATTTCCTATGCATCTATCCAATAAAATTTCACATGCAATGAGTATTTTTGGAGTTAGAATCCGGGTTAGTTTCAAATAATTTCATTTAAAATGTGTGTTTAAAATAGCTAGATGATTATTAATTGAAGATCGGTTTAAATGGGAAAAGTCCAGTTTTGATGTTTGGGGATTGGTTCGAGTTTGGCAAGACACAAGAGAGAACGAGTCGAGTTCCATTCTTGTCCGATCTTGCTTATTATAGCTTTGCAAGTATTTTTAATACTTGTGTTATTTTTGTTTTTGCGATTTAAAATCCGATTTAGAATGATTTGGGTGTGATGAAAACCCGATTGTACTTGCGCACAAAGAGATAAGCTCACTTAGAATATTAGCCAAATAGGCTAGATGATGATATTGGGTGATTGAGAAAATAATTTTGATAGTGTTTTGTAACATGTAAATTTGGACAGAAAGTTTGGCACGCAAAACGAGGGTCGAGATTTTAGGAAATATAATTTTAGACTTGAGAATATGATAAAGCTTTCCGAGACGATCGTTTTGATATAAGGTAGAGCTTCTAACTCCTAATAACGAAGAAGTTATGGCCGATCGAAATTGGAAATTTGTGTATAAAAATGACAGCTACTTTCTAAAATATAGCTTGCTGATTTGATTTTCAATAGCGATTTTAAGCACTTTCGAGTCCGTTTCGACCTTCCGGCGAGACACGAAAGTTGTCCGGAATGACGTTTTCTAAAAAATCTCTTTTTGGTCAAAGTCACGAAAACGTGATATAGTGGGTCAAGACCGATGGTCAAACTGCTGCGTTTTTATTAAAAATACAAGTTACAGCAGAATTGAAAAAGGGCGTTTTGGTCATTCTCTGTCGAGATTCAGGTCTCGGCTAAAACTAAAAAGTTGTCCGGAATATCGTTTCGCATAAAATATCTTCTTTGTTCGAAGCGTGAAAATGTGATTTAGAGGGTCTTTTGGCGCGAGTCAGATTTGGGCAAAATAAATATAAGTGTAAAAGTCAAACAAAGTCTAGCGTTGACTTTTGAAAGTCAACGGGTTAATACTAAACTTGACGGACATAATAAAAGTGAGTAAACGCTATTATTACTACGAGTAAGACATTTTAGACTTAACGATGGATACGAACGTGGTATATTCTAAAAATAGAAACTTTAGTAATAATCGAAAAATAATATCGATATGAGTAGTTGGTAGCCACATTAGAACGGCGAGGGGTGGATCGATAAATAACTAAATCTTATCACAATATAATTTTGAATAACTAAGACTTACTAAAAATGGTAACTTTTCGAAAATAGTAACTTTCTAAAAATAGAAAGTTTCTAAAAATAGAAAGTTTCTGATAAAAAGAAAGAATTCTCGATTAAGCGATGTAATTAATGTAAATAAAAGAACAGTCGTAACCTAATATTGAGGGGTTTTAGATCAAAGGCGCAAAGGGAATTCTCATCACTGTGTGAAAATCTATATAAATATATATATATATATATAATATAATATATATAATAAAATATATATATAATTATATATAATATATATATATATACGATATAGATTTTATAAACGATGTACGCAACGTTGATTATACTGTTTCGGATAGTAATCTCAAACAACGTAATTTATCTGTCGTGATCGTAGTTATCTTTATGACTTCCGTGGATATGTTTTGAATTATTTGATCTTCGGCTTTTGGATCAAGTGAGTTCATAGCCTCGCTTTATAAAAGTTTTCAATGTTTTAACTCGCGAGGTGATATATTGCTTTTGTTTTTGTGAAATTGAACGCAAACTGTTTTTTATATACTTGAATATGATTCCTCACTACGAGTATATATGCCTTTTTGCTGTTGACCGTTAGTTACCATGTGTTGGTGACGCTAATAGCATAAATAGATGTTATTTATTGGGTTTGACAAACCTGTTCGGAGTTTGAATCCGTTGGGACCACCTTGTCAAACGGATATTTTGTGGTTAGTATTAGGAGAAGTGACATACTTTCCCCCAGACATGAATCTCTCCTACGAATGAATGGTGTATATAGGTTTCGTACCGCTCTATAGTTGGAAACATATTTTATAACATTACTTACGAGCCAACGTTTATACGTTTTGGTTGAACCAAAATATACGTCTAAACTATTATTTGTAAACACAAAAATGAATCACTCAATGATTTTGTTGACGTTTTTGTTTAAAAAAAATTAAAAATAAATAAAAAATAATAATTAAATTTTAATAGCATGTATCCCAGGTTAGGTATTGTTGATGGCTGGATGGGACGGAACGCGGATATCAAGGACGGTGTCTCAGTGAAGTTGGGTCATAAACTAAATAATGTTTTTAGAAATCAAGTCGTGTTGTGACTTTTAGAAATAATTTCCATAATGGTATTGGGACCTATGTAACTCTGATCATTCTAAAAAATATAATTGTGTTTTATAAACGTATCTTTGAACGTTTACTAGGACTCGTGTGCATGTATTATGAAGTAGCACCCCAATGTTGTATTCCGCTGCGTATCGTAGTTTGGGGTTTTACAGTTTTCTTGAGATGGTTTCATATAAAAGTTAGTTGGTTTTTGGCATTGGTGTAGGTGAAAATTACATAGGCTCATTGGACTGTGTTTAATAAGGGTTTTAGTTTTCTTCCTCCAAAAGGAGTTTCAACACTCATTTTAGCTACGCCTTGATGTTTGAATGTGTTTTGTATAGTAGATGTCATTGGTGAGTGATGATTGTGAAGAAGATGGTTGTGATGATGATGATTGTAAAGATGATGACAAAAGTTGGACAAATATGGTTTTTAATAATAGAATCGTGTTGACAAAGGTGGATGATTGTGAATCCATTGAATTTTATTGTGTAGTTTGAAGGTGGATAAGTAAATAGGTGTAGTACATGTCATGTTTAGCGCTATTTTGTGACTCAACAACACTGAAGGTTGAATGATCTCTTTGGCTTCTTTACTGCTCAATAAGCAGAAATGCACAAATGAAAGACAGGTACATATTGTTGATGAACACAACAACACTTTTGAAGATTGAATATCTGTCTTGTGTTCTTCACTTGTTAAACATGGAAGTGATTGGATGAGAACGCATTATCATTACGAAATTCACTTGACTTTTGACAACATAGGACACAACATGCCTTATGAGTGTCGGGATATGAGGAGTGGAGACGCATTTACAATACGAATTCACTTGACTTTTTGACAACAATAGCACACATGCTTATGAGTTTGAGTATATGAAGATAGGAGAACAACATTTTAATTAACGAAATTCACCTTGTGAGAATGGTTACACGGTGGAATCTTCTTGTTAAGATGACTAGTGGATGACCGAGGTTGATAGATAGTAAGGATGAACTCTGTTTATCCATTTCACTTTGGTGATTTAGGGATGTAAAACTAGAACGAGTGATCACTAACAATAGTAAAAATAAGTTTATAAGGTTTGAGTGTATGGTAAAAGTGTATCTGTGTGGTTTTCTAGTGAATAAGAATCACCTAAGTGAGTTTCTTGAGAGTGTTTGGTTAAAGGATATATTGAAAGATGTGTGTTTTCCCCATCCTTTCTAATTTGTGGCATCATTCCAGGAACAAAATTGTGTAATAAAATAATAAATGAATGAAAAATAAAAGAAGAAGAGCGATTGAGCGTGACATGTCAATGAAAGATGACGGTTAGTCATACCGATGAACTTCATCCATGGACGATATGTAGCTCTATTTCTCGAGTTTTGCGAATGTGTCTTAGAACCCCACACTGTATGAGTATCGATGAGGTGCGCGTATTGTCATAAGGATGGTAGCGAAATGTGGTAGGGGATCGCTAGAAGGATCTATTAACCATCTATATAAAAATACAAGCGTGATTAGGTTTTTGTGAAACAAATTCGACATGACAATGAAGTGACATTATTAATTTTGCATTTCGCGAATTAAAAATTCTTAAACTTTTTGGCTGAAATGTAATAAGTAGTCGATATTTAACTAGAATGTATTTCAATCTTAACAAGACTATTAACAAGGGAAAATGACATGTTTATAATTTGTTTCAATCATTCCTAAGGGAATGGAAAAGACTAACGGAAGTGAAAGTACTTAGTCTTAAGGTGTGTATATTAAAGAGGCTACGAATCACTTATGTAGAAACTCGTAAGACCTTTGTCACACGAAGGTTGATGTAAGCTTTTAGCTTTAGGAAGAGCATTTTAACATATGTTGTTAAAAGGCTTGAATATGAATTTTCGGATATGACCTTTAACATTTGCGATCGCAAGTTAAAGATACTTGAATATTTCGGATGAAATATTTAAGTTGTCAAACGTACTAAGAGGAGTGTTAGATTTGTATCTAACTTTTTCTTGACAAAAGAGTGGATTATTCAGAAGAAAGCAAGATAATGATTAAGAGAATGTGTGAGAGAAGACTCTAGGAGATATAAGACCATTTTATGACTCTTTTGACTTTTTAGATATGTGACACAAACACGAAGAAAAATATTCTAGTGTGAGAAAATATATATCTAGATGCATAAGTTATATAGATATAAGCATGCAAGTTTATCTAAGCATGCATCAACATAAAAATCAACAAGATTAATGTGCAAGACTATATGACATTTAAGTATAAATTGTCATACATTATACTAACATAGTGTAAGTGCACAATTAACATGTAAGTCATGTAAAATGACGCATACAAAACGTGATAATTTTAAATGCAATCATCATGTAAATCATGTTAGCATTTAAGCACACTATGACATGGGTTATTTAGATAAAGTTATGGTTATTTAAATAAACTAAGAGATGTTTTATCTAAATTGCTAGAAAAAGGCAAACGCTTTTACAACAAACATGCATTCAATAGTTAAGCAAATAAAGGTTGAGCATTAAGATAAACATGAAAGCACATAATTGCATTACGTGAGAGCACGTTATCATCTTGAAACTTCAAAGCATATATATGAGATGCAAGTAGTCCAGATTGACTAAGGAGAAACTTAATTTCTACTTGCTTAGTGTGCACTCCTAATGAAATACAAGTACTATCTGATTTAGAACTAACATAGGCAATAATAAAGGAAGAGGCATTTAATCAAAATAGAGAAATGAAATAGAGGCAATCACTAGTGTACTCAATTCAGGCAAACACAGACCATTTTTACAGGTTATACCCTCAACGAACCCAACTTTACTCTTGGAAGAAGTGTCAACTGTTATTCCAAACTTGAATATTCTAGTGCAATAGATTCTCAAGTAGTCATTCTCATGTTAGACAAAATAGAATTCCTATATTTGCCTAATGAAGTGTAGCAAAAATAAAATTTGTATTATCTTATCATAAATGGCCTAACATGACTCAACTAATATGTTTTAATTCTGGTTCGCATAATCCTAATTAAAATGTGTGGATTCTAAGGTTGAATGAGAAAGCAAGCAAGTTGTTGTAGCTATAAGAAAGAACGAGTCATCTAGGACCTAGGAGTATGCTTAAAAGTGACAATGTGTAATGCTCTATATTGAGGGTGTTCAAAGAATGCACCTTTGTATGTCTTTTATGAAAGAAATCCAATTAAGGTTATTTACCTCAATAGATCTTGTGTTTGTTTCTTGTATAAATAATGATGATTAACTAAAGTTTAGTTACATCAATGTTAGACTTTTAAGCAAGAGATTTGACAAGAGGAAGATGTTTAAATCTAATGCCATAGGGCGGATCTACCTAAACCGAAGATGAATTTAGGATGAAAAGTCCATCGATCCGTGGAGGTGCCAAATTTGGGCAAGGATCATTTTTCCATTATTTAGGAGATGGTGTTGATATTAGGTTATTAAGAGAAACTTATATAAGTTATAAGGGTTCTCGGTTTGAGTTTTCAGAAATGACATTCAAGTCTTGCTTATCATGTTGGAGTACTTATGAGTTTCCCGATGGAAATTTATAAGTCGTCAATCCTACTTAGAGTGTGTTAAGTTTTTTGGGTAAAGGGTTACCCCGGTAAAGTATATTAAAACCGAAAAAAGTTAAGTACAAATGGAATGTGGCTGAAGTACCACATTAACCTCAAGCTAAACAGCTTGATAAACACCTAAAACTAGAGCTTATGACATGCCATAAACTCTTACAACTCTAGAAACAACTAATTGCAACTAGAACACATAACACAACTAAACAAGCTAACCAGCAGCAACCGTGAAAGATGAACTTCCACCAGCTTTTGTGTTTTGAATTAAGTTAGCCGATTCATCATACACATTTTCCACATCTTCTTCATCATCTTCTTCTTCTTCATTTAAGGCAGAAAAAGAATTAGACATGGAGAGATTATCTTTCTTAGATGAATTACCAGTCGTCTTCAACATAGGTGTCGATTAGATTATAAACCCACTCAAGTAGTTCCCATTCTTGGTGCACTTGTAGTCGCTTTAGGCTCATATCTAACATTATGTTTAACCGAAGGACCAGTAAACTGACCGCCATTAGTAGACTTGGACTTACCTTTCCTCTTCTTCTTTTTACCCACCGTTTGGAAACCATCATTAGTCTTCTCAGCATATGGGTAATCAACATTAGAAGTAGCAACAACAGAGGACTCATCACCTTTTTAGGGCAATAGTCATGAACATGACCAAAATCTTACATATATCACATCTGGGCGGCCTCCATTCATACTCAACACGGATGGTTTCTTTGGTAAAATCATCATCAGAAAGAGATGGAATACCAATAGTAACAACATCTACGAGATCAGCCTCTAAATTTACCTCACTTAAGCACCGAGCAAAAACTACTCTACCCCATCGAATCTTACACATAGAGCTTGTGTATGAATCAAGCATAACAGGTTTACCAATGAACGTAGCAATTAGACTAATACCATCCTCTTCAAAAACTTGAATAGGAACATCATGCAATTTAACCCATATCGGAATACGAGTCAATTCTTCTTTGAGCAATCTAGTATCCATCGACCATTTCTTGAGAATGATCGGAGATTTAAACTAGCCCGAGAATCAAATTTAAAGAAAAAGAAGCCTTTGGAATTCAACATAATCCTTTTCAGCCCATGTTTCACCTAGTTATTCCTAGCATAATATTCAACAACCAGAAACGCCATTCTCTTTCCAATAAAGTAGCCATATAGAGTGTGTTCAAAGCGAGTACTAACCTTTTCAACAACTTTACGAGGAATAGAGATGTTAACACCATCAATACGGATCAGTGCACCAAGGTACGAAAGTTGGAATTAACATTTGGTTGATCCTTTGCACTTCCACCCGCAACTCCAGCATAGGATGTTGACTTGTTGATGTCCACAGACTGAACGATAGGGTCACTAGGTATTGTGGATTCATCAACATTAAGATTAATTGAATCATCAGCATACGAAACCTTACAAGGGATAACATCAGCGTTATTACGATCAACCTTAATTGAATTACATAATAGAAACCTAAGCTTCAAGTTTCCATACGATCTTTATTAGTCAACTCAGATAATAACTCATCATGTTTACCAGAATTAATATCATTAATTAACTTTTGCAAGTCACCCATAGTAGTTAATGGAACTCCAAAAGTGAGCAACATCAATACTATACAGTTCTCGGGGCATGTTAATAATAGTAGACGGAGAAACCAAAGGAGAAGATGTACTCACCTTTGGACTACTTCTAAGCTGCATACCAACCCTAGCAGCACCATCTCCAAGCGTAGTACCCTTATCACTTGTATTCGACATTCTTGACTGCAACAAGCAAAACGAAACCTAAAAAACCCTAAACAAAGAAAACTAAAAGATCAACATAGCAGCTATGAGATCCACGTTTATCTCATCACGAAAAACCTTTAAAGGAAGGCAATAATATAAATACACGAAGGACTATCTGACTTCCTTAATGAAAGTCGATAAGAATGATTAAAGATCCCTAAAGAACGAAAAAACACCAAACCCTAAATGAGAGATCGCACCCTAAATCTTTAGAGAAACATCAATCAAATAAGAAACTTGTTAAATCATTATAATCATAAGATCAACAAGTTAGTGTTCTTTTCCTAATATTTGGTTTAGTCGGTTATGAATTATGTGGGTAGATTGTGTTAGAGTGAAGAGTGTGTTAAGTTTAGCATGTATAATTTGACCATAGCTAATAACACAACATTTGAACACTTTAGACTCAATGAAACATCTTCATTGCAAGTGTGAATTGCAATTCGATGACTAATCTTGTTGTCTTGCAATCGACTTCATGATTTCATGTAATAACCAAGGATGGTTAAACTTGTAGACACGGGAAAATATCTATGGTCATTGATTTATATTTTCGTGATCTAGATAAACCCTAATCTCGATTTCATGTTCATATTCTAAATTTGTAATTGTATTGAATAATGAGATTGATTATCGTTTGAATAATAATCATCGTCATATTCAAAATCCCCTTATGATCACCTATTGAAAGAAATCACAAAAATGGTTTGTGGAATATCTTTAATTCTTCCTAATTCTAACCTTAGATGGTTAAAGGGTTCTCATTTGATGAAGAAGAAATATTATGCTTATTTGATAAAGTAAGAGAGAGTTTTGATGGGAAAATAGTTTGAGTTTTGAGTTGTGCTTTTAAATTGTTTGAGCAAAGTTACATATGTTGTGCGTTTGCCATGTTTGGCTTTTCGAAGATGACGACTTTACCAATTTCATTGCAAGGTAAATTACTTGAATATTTTGGACAAGACATTCAAGTCGTCAATCCTACTTCATTGTGTATTTTATGCATATATTTCCCAAATATTTGGAACACAACTATTGGACAAGTAGACTCAATATGATATCATCTACACAAGTATGAGTTATGATCCGATGCATATTCTTATTGTCTTGGAAGAGGATTTCGTTATTTTCATATCAATCAAGTGTGATTGAGTATGTAGGTTTAAGATAATATCTCTTGTTATATTTTGATATAATCTTAAAGCTAGACAAATAATAATCTGATTTCTTGTCCAAAACTCCGAAAACTTTCAATAGATTAGATAATAATATCAATCATAGTTTGAATAATGAGTTGATATATATTCGAAATCTTTCTTGACCCTCACGAACACTCTTTTAAAAGAAGACAAATAAAGATTTTCATAGTGTGTTCCATTAATCCTAAGACTAGTTCTAAGTGTGAGGTTGATGAATAATGACAAGTTAATTTCTTACTTCTGGATTGTCATATGTTTTGCTTGTGCGAAAAACTATTTGTTGTTATGCATAGTATGCATAGTTTTTGACATTTTATTAGTGTATGAATGATTTTTCTAACTATTTTAATACAACATACATCTTTTGTAAAATACTATACGTTTATAAAAAGAATATAATTATGTGTGTGTGTGTTAGAACAATGCAAGCACAAGCAAAGTTTAACAAAAAAAAAATACAATTTCCTTTAACTAAATACTAATGTATTAATAATAATAATTTCTTTTGTTTAACCACTCCAAGGTCAAACAAAGCAAAGAACGATGAAAAGATTTAGGAAGTAACATCTGTTGAAAAGAGTAGTAATGTGTTGGAAATATTTTAGTGACGGATTTTAACATATGATCTTAGGACATTATTTTTCCACACACTTGACAAATTATTTAACTCTTGTTTCTAAATGGGTTACTACACTCAAAATAATCTACAAGATGTTTATGTAACACTTGTAAATATAGTGATCTATGCCTATATGCAATGCACAAACAATTTTGCAACTTAACGCAAGAAATCTAGCGTAATTCCTATTAGGCATAATACGGAAAACTAGTAACATACAAATAGCATACATGGCACATGTGTTTAGATATATAATTAGCTCAATTACAAATAGTAATGATTACTTATTAATATCTATTAACTAAGTTGAAACAAAAGTTAAACACACATAATCATCTAGCATACACATAAGGATATTCATCGTCGTTTTGTGTATTAGATATAACGATGTATACATAGCTTGATTTTATTTGAAAACAAAAATAGTTTCCTCCCCATTTTAAAAATTAATCAAGATCAATGTTTTCAAGGATAAGTTGACTAGAAATGCTCGACTTGAAAGAAAAGGTAAACTACAAGTTTTACGTCAAACCGAAAATATAGTTTTGACCATGTAACACCCCCAAAATGCGATACACAGCGGAATACAACGATTGGGGTGCTACTTCATAATACATGCACACGAGTCCCAGTAAACGTTCAAAGATACGTTTATAAAACACAATTTCCATTTATTAAAAGATCAGAGTTACATTGGTCCCACTTATTAATACAAAAATTTATTTTCTAAAAGTCACATCACGACTTGATTTTAAAACATTGAATTTAGTTTATGACATTATTTCACCGAGGCACCGTCCTTGACATCTGCGTTCCGTTCCATCCAAGCCATCAACAACAAATAACCTGAGATACATGCTTAAAAACGTCAACAAAACGTTGAGTGAATTCATTGAGTTTATAATCGACACATAGAACGCATAATTTGGGTTCCACAAAACATCAATAACGTTGCTTTGTGAGTAAGCAAGTTATAAAAATAATGATTTCCAACTAAAGAGTCCATGTACCGAAACTTAACACATTCATCCCGTAGGACGAAATCATGTCCGGGAAGTATGCCACTTCCTCTAATACTAATCACAAAATGTCCGTTACAGGGTGTTCACCACTGATTCAAACCCCATACAGGGTGGTCAAACCCAATAGATCTATTTAATGCATTAGCGTTCACCAACACAAAGTAGGCAATTAACGGATACACAGAAAAAAGGCATATACTCAATAGTGAATGTAATCATATTTTAAAATCAAAACACATTGCGTTCTTATTTTCAAAACAAGCAATATATCCCCCTCGCGGAGTTTAAAACATTGAAAACTTTAAAAGCGAGGCTATGAACTCACCTCGATCAATAACCGGTAATCAAATAACGAAATCTAGTACGAAGAATCCACGAACACGATCACGACCTATAATTTGAGCTGCTCGATTATTATATCGAAAAGTATAATCAACAGTGCGTATATCGTATCAACAAAATCATATATACAGTATATATATATTTTTCAATAACATGTGATGAAGAAATTTCACTTGCGCCTTAGATCTTAAAACCCCACAATATTAGGTTACGATCATTCTTTTATTTACATCACACCTCGCTTAATCGAATACTTTTTATTTTAAGAAACTTTCTATTTTTGGAAAGTTACTATATTCGGAAAGTTACCATATTTAGTATGTCTCGTTATCAAAATATATTTGTGATAATATTTAGTTATCTCGTCGAACTTTCGACATTCAAGTTGATTATTAATTACCTATATTGGGATTATATCCCGTATGTTTACGAAAAGTTACTATTTTTAGAAATATATTCATTTATAAAAGTTGCTAAGTATAATGTTATACTCGTAAAATTAATAACGTTTATTATTTTTATAAACAACCGACAAGTTTAGTATTAACCCGTAGACTTTCAAAAGTCAATGTTAGACTTTGCTTGACTTTGACTTTTTATACATATTTATAATTAAATCTTACCCGCTCCAAACGACCCGTTATATCACATTTTTACGCTTTGGACAAAGAAGAAATTTTATGTAAAACGATATTCCGGACAACTTTTTAGTTTTTGCCGAGACCCGAAACTCGACGGAAAAGGACGAAAATGCCCCTGCAAGAATCTGCTGTAACTTGTATTTTTAATAAAAACGCAGCAGTTTGACCATCGGTTTTGACCCGCTATATCACGTTTTCGTGACTTTGACCAAAAAGAGAATTTATAGAAAACATCATTCCGGACAACTTTCGTGTTTCGCCGGAAGGCCGAAACGGACTCAAAAGTGCCCCAAACAGCTGTCGAAAATCAGATCAGCAAGTGCAAATTACCAAAGTGCTGTTTGAAATTTATTAGTTTTTCAAATCTTGTTTTCGCCGTAACTTCTTCGTTATTAGGAGTTACGGGAAGTTCGAATTACCAAAACGTACATTAGGACGAACTCTATCATATTTCAACATTAAAAATCAGATTTTATGAATTTTCAAACCTCGTTTTGCATGCCACAGATGCTGCACGAATTTGGCACATTCTAAACTCACTAAAACCATATTTTGACTTCCAATAATCATCAAAATACTATCCACTAGCCTAATCAACATCCCCAATATCATCTCTAATCAACGCAAGTGTCGGATTCCATCACATATAATATACGAAATCAAATCGAACAACGAAAATAATATAACACAAGTAATTAAATACTTACAACAACACTACTAGTGTTAGTTTCGGCCTTCTTGTGGTCTCGAACCCGCGGACGCCAATACGAATCCAAACCCAAATCCATTTCCAAGCTAACCCACTTGATCACAATACTATTCTATCACCAATGAACACCATTTTAACCCGTTTCGACAAGAACTCGAACCAAATTTAAAACTTGAAAAATACCCATTGCATGTTGTATTTTCTTAGTGGGATATGTAGGTAATGATGAGGGGATTAATATTTTGAAGTTGGATCATAATGCATGTCGGGAAAAATTGACGGATTTGGGTGGCTTATGTGGTGGTGCCGGCGGACAAAGAAAAAGAGGAGGAAGAAGTGAAAAAAATTCTAAAAATTATAAGTGTGTGTATAAGTGTGGTATTTATAGAAAACCACTTTAGCAACTTGGCAATTTTAGTCCTTCCTTCTTATTATTCTTTCAAAGTTAGTACAAAGCGCTATTTCTTTCATTTAAATCGGCCAATGACTCGGGTCACACCATGTTTAATAAATATTTTTATTCCGTCACGTTTTATTTTAGTTTCTAACATTTAGTAAAATGTGTACATTTTAAAATACGAATCCGGCTCAAGACAAGGAACAAAGTGACGACATTTATAAAAATAACAAATTTACGATCTTAAAAATAATAACGAGATGAATCAAATATTTTTACGATGCTTAAAATGATTAACGAACGTGCGGTCAAATGGTGACTCGCGAAACGTCAAAAATAAAAAATTTAAATTTCCGTTCACAATAAAATGCAAAAATAATTTATTACGACAAATAAAAGTTTAAATGTCGACGTTCGCTTACGAAAACTCGTTAAATAATTATTATGACGTCGAACTCGCGATTGTCATACGCGTCGTGAAACTCGGGTTGTTACAAACCACTATGTAGTATTTTGCATTTCTGACAGACTTAAGTTTAGAATAAAGACTTGGAAGTATTTTTAAATGAAACTAGACTCAATTATCTTCGAAATGGCGGGTGGCAGGACTTCTACGAACTAACGGTTGATTTTATATGATTTTTCGAAGTTTGCCAAAAATTGACGAAACAGATAGGCAGCCCCCATAAAGGTAACGGCCCCCAGATATATTTGGGGGCCGCCCGAACATTTATGGGACTGCCACCAGTGACCCCAAAACATGTTTTTTGTTCAAAATCATTTTATAACATAACTGTAAAACATAAGACTTTAAAAACTTGTTCCAGCACATAAATTTCGTGTTTTAGACATCATTTCTACTCTTACGACTTAGACAAACATAAGTTGACACTTCCATGTTTTTTTGAGAAAATTTTCCTTCAAGCTAGTATACGAAGTATATTTAAATAGACAAAACAAGTACGAATCAAACAAAACAAGAACACTTTCCATATTTAGTCCCTTCGTTCATCAGGGGGTAATTTGGATACATGAATCGTACTCTATTTTAAAAACCATTTGTTTTGAAAACTAGAGCGATGTGACTCTGATACCAATTGTGGAAACCATAGAGGGGGGTGAATACGTTTCCTTTAGAAAAAAATTAAGATCAAAGATTATGTCACTCATTGTCGGCGGTCCCATAAATATATAGGGTCGCCTAGTATATCAGGGGCCGCTCTATTTAAAGGGACCGCCTCCAGAAGAGGTTTTCAGACTAGATCATTTGTATCAAATCACCAATCAAGTTTGACGCAATATGAGAAGTGTCGATAATGGATTTACAATTACTAGCGCATATTCTACCAATATATCCACACTCACAATGTTTACTACAAAGAGCTACACAACCATGACTAACATAACATACACAACAATTCACACAATCATAAGCACAATGCAAGTGTAAAAGTAAAGCGATAAATGTAAAGACATAAGTAAAGAGAAAGGTAAAAGAAAATGCAAACCGACACGATGATTTATAGTGGTTCGGTCACGAAGCTCCTCTTCGCCCTACTCCACTCCTCGAGTATCCAACTCGAGAGTTACTTCACTAATCAACAAGCTCCCTTTCGGCGGAGAAAACCTTATACCAATGCTTACATTATTTTCCGACACTAAGCTAGATGTCGAGTCCTTCTTCGGGTACAACCAAACCCGTTATGTTTTATGGCCCAACATAACAAACCTTGTGTTTTATGGCCTAAACACATAAACCGCGTTGCTTACATTATTTTTCGACACTAAGCTAGATGTCGAGTCCTTCTTCGGGTATAACCAAACCCGTTATGTTTTATGGCCCAACATAACAAACCTTGTGTTTTATGGCCTAAACACATAAACCACGTCGCTTACATTATTTTCTGACACTAAGCTAAATGTCGAGTCCTAATCTTAGCTAGAACCAATCTAACACTTCACCGATGTATTTTAAGGCCTAAAATACTAACCAACCCACAATCAACCCTTCCGAATACACACACCATTCGATCACCCAAACCCTTTAACTTAAAGATTAAAGACATGGACTCGATCTATATGTAACATATGTTACAAATGAACTAACTAGACTACATAATTTCGCATCTTGACGATGACAAAAGTTCTTCTCTTGCACTTGAGGGAAGAAGGAAAGGATAGAAGATTGGATCACATTTGAACAAGATTAAACAAGTTAAACGATCAAAGGTTTAGAGAGATTTAGTGAGATCTAATAGAGAAATAACCGAAGCGAGATTTTTGTACCAAAAAGTTTATAAATCAGTTGGAATGACCCACTATTTATAGGACTGAAAAGCTGACAGTCTGCAACGGCGGTCCCGGCGGCCCCAGATATATTAGGGGGCCGCCGCTAGACTACGCTCCAATATTTATCCTTTTTTGGGAATTGTTGTTATCTGGATAGAAGCTTTCCATTTTGGGGGAAAACCAAATATTCAAGTTTATATTAATAAAACATTATTTTATAAAAATATTTTTGTGTTTATTATTTTGTGAAAAATACTTTTTGTAGAAATGTAATGGGTTAAGAAAAAAATAGTTTTCTTTGATCATATTACAAGTTTAATATTTTATTTTATATACCTTATGTGATTTTACATCGGTGCAAACAAATGTCGATGTGATGCAGACTAGACATCGAGTGTTGTTGATCGCATGTATGCATTGATGATTATGATTACGAGTACTGCGATACTTTACGTTTATTAAATTATAAGTTACATGTTTGTCATTACCAAAACATAAAGCGATCGTATAGATTAAATATCGTAATATTTGCACTAACAATCTCCCCCTTTTTGATGATGACAAACTATGTAAACTATAAATCATAGTGAAGTTTAAAAGTTACTCGTTTACACTCCCTTCTCCCCCTTTTGTCGAAGCAAAAAGATATTATGTAGATAATGGTTGGAGCATATACGTTGGAGGTTTGAGAAGAAGATCTGATAAAAGGGTACGTGCTCCGGGAGGATTGAGAAAAAGGTAGGTGCTCCGAGTATATAGGTTTGAGGTATGAGGAGAAGATATGAGAAAATGAAGATGATTGTGTGTTTCATGGATAGTTTAGAAAAGGTCATGAGAGATGAGAGGTAGGCAAGAGAAGAAAGTAGGTACTTTGAGTGTATAGGTTAAAGGAATGAGGAAAAGATAGGTGATCCAAGTATATTGGTTGGAGGAATGAGAAGACAACATGAGAAATACGGTTGAGGTGATTTTGTGTTTCTTGGATAATTTAGAGGATGTCATGATAGATGAGAAGAAGGCATGAAAACAAAGTAGGTACTTCAAATATATAAGTTGAAGGTATGAGAGGATGACCTTAAGGTTTAGGGTGATTTTGAAGTGGAGGAGTTGAGTATTTGGAGTATGAATAAACCCCTTACACCAGTATTTACAATCCCCAATCTAATCGATCCTATATAGTAACTTGCATCATCCCTAGTGAAGTCTCTATCATCATGGTTAAACTAAATCCATGCTAATTAAACCATATAGCCCAAGCTCCCCCTGTTTAAATGGCATCCCCATGATAATTATATTCCTTATATAGTGACACTAAACGATCCATGATCAAATAAATAACCATCGATGCCTCAAAGTTCCGATCAATTTAAATGAAGCAAAACGCTTGCCAAGTTACTCCCTCCTCGAGTATGATATGCCCCCCGTTGTTGGGGCACCAAGGAATTCAAGATATGTTGTGCTATAAAACAAAGTTAGTAGACAAGTGCACATATACATATAGCAAAACATTAGCGGGGAACTAGACATGCACTTCTAGGTTTTATTATTCTAAAGTATGACACTTTTGAAAGAAAGTTAGAAGCTAGACACATGCAATCATTATTTAAAAAAAAACAACAATCTAAATGATATACTTAAAAGTACTCTATACGTATGTTTACGGAAAAGATAGAATCGACTGATAAACGAGAATTGGATTTCATTATTGATTGACACAAAATATTATGAGAATGACTTGTTTAAAAATGAAGAATTCTAATGACACTTAATATCATGGCAAAATATGTCAAATATATATATATATATATATATATATATATATATATATATATATATATATATATATATATATATATATATATATACTCTCAAATAATAAAAAGAAAAATAAGACGAGGATGGAGACGATGTACTCTTGGATGTGAATGAAAATAATTCCATTGAGCCAAAAAGTAGGAAAGGATGAGTGATACTAAAGAACGAACGTGTTGACGAGAGGTTTATAGAAAAGATTGATATATAATTTGCACTAACAATTGATGTGCATATGATCCTATCGAGACAAAAGTGGACGATTGTGAATCTATAGGTTTGTTTGGTGTTTTGTTGGTTGTCAATGTTGAGGAAAAAAAGGTGGGTATGTGAAATGAGGTATTTCTTTCTTGGGTGGAAGAATGATGGAGCCTCAAACAAAGTGGTGACTCAATAAAACACTTAAGATAGTATAAATCTTCTTTTAAGGTGTTTCTTCACTTTCTAGAAAGTGGCAAGTTTAGCAAAGGAGTAACATTTGCATTTCGCAAATTACTTCAATATTTTGGATGAAATAATTAAGTTAGGAGAGATATATGAGGAATTTTAATAGTAACAAGACTATCAAAAGAGAAGAAACGTTTAGACGTGGGAGGAAAATGTTAGAGGATACAAGACTTGTTAGTAGTAAAATAGAACGTTTTAGATGTGCGATGAAACGTCGAAAGTAAAGGACTATTAGAAGTGAGACACTATCCGAAGTGAGAAGAATATTGAGATAGAGAGAACCGTTAGAAGTGAAAGGACCATTCGGGGAGAAAATAGTTCACGAGAAGTGAGGACCAGATGGATAGGAGATTTATGGAGTATGACGATTGTAAATTGTATTTGAGAATGAACGCATTCATTATGAAAATCACTTGACTATTAACAACCTAAGCATATGCTTGTTAGTGTTAGGATGTGAGGATGAACCCATGATCTATAAGAGATATTGGGCCATAGGTTTGGGTGTAGAAAGACGTCAGCTCTTGAGCAGCAAAAAAAAGAGAGGTGAGATTCGTTTAATGATTTGAAAAAGAATGGCCAGATATCTCAAGCCTGCTGCCAGGTCGGTCCTAAGATAAAATATCTGGCGGGCCGCCAGAATAGATCTAAGGCCGCCGGACCGCCAACAGGAAGGAGTTTTAAGGCTGATATAACAACCCGCAATTTTTCATCAATGTAATTATCCATCTATTAAATTAGATGCACTGTAATATCCATCTTTAAATTAGATGCTTTCTATATACCAACTTTTACGGGAAATTTTTTGCTTTATCTCATTAGCACGACGTAACTTGCCATCACTAAAGTAAACGACTCACGCAACCTCTATCAATTCCATCCTATCTATGTTTAACAATCATGTAAAAAATCCTGAATATAGTCAAGTCCTATAATTTAATATCATTTTACCAAGTACATTCTCCATTTAACATACTTTTTAAAATGTTATTTCAAAACAAGCATTAAACGTTAACGTTTACATCAAAACCCTAATTATATGTAATGTATACATATAAAATGAATGTGCAAGCCTCTAAAGCATGTGTACAAGTGTATAATGCACAACATTTGAATATCTCTTCCCTCCTAAATCAAGTTACAACTTTCTAAAGCACAATGTACAAGCTAATCATACCTAAAAACCTAATTAGGTCATTTAAATTCCTAAGTCACTTTAGTTTCTTACCACCGCGACCCGTTTTAATTTTCTAGCTAACGAATCCTTTTTCTAAACTTTTGTTACGTTAGAACATCTTATTTTAGCTTATTCTAATAAGCCATGACCTGCAAAACTCTTTTGGATTTCAAAAATATCAAAATTATGAATTTTGGACTTGATTTGCAAATGTTTTCATGCATAGGGGTATATATCATAACTTTCTGAAATTTATAACTAGAGGGGCTGAAAATGTCATTTTCCTAAAGTTATAACTATAAGGACCTATCTTGCCAAGTTTCAAAGTTAAAGGTTTAAATTATATATACTTTATATATAAAGGACTAAATTTGTAAAAGTTTATAAATCAAGGGTATTTATTGCCATTTTTGCAAACTTAAAAATATAAAATATAATATTTTTATATAAATTATAAAAATATATATTAATATTATAAAACTCGATTTTATTAAAACCCGATACATTTATCGCTATTAATCAACGATCGACGCATTATAAAACAATTACGTTATATAATTAACGTAATTTATCATCGACTAGTTTTTGAAAAAACTTAAAATCTTATCGTATCACGTTATAATGGAATTTCATGTGAGGGGTTCCATTTGGGTATTTGTTTTGGCGAGTTCGCTGGGTTTACGATTTAAAGTGCTTTGACTCTTCAAACGATACTACATGGCCTCTGGATTATGATAGCCCAAACAATGATACAATATTTCCATAAAATAATAACTCAAAGTAATACGTTAAACTTTATGAAGTTTTGAAACATAAACCATCACACTAAGACTTGACATATTACCTCAGGCTGCGTGACGAAGTCGTTACATTCACTTGATATACTTTTGCCCTCAATCAGATTTCCCTATTAAGGTGAGTTCAATTTTCCCTGTTAAGGTGAGTTCATAGCCTCGCATTTTAAATCTTCTAATGTTTTCATAAACCCGCAAGGGGGATACATGCTATAAACCATCAATACGAGTGTTTTTCCAACTGTATGTTATCTAGATATATTATTGCCTAAGTCCTTACTTTTGCCATTAAGACCCTACTATCATGAACCTTTAATTACTTTTTAGAGTAAGCGCGAATGCTGTGAATAGATCTATTTGGGACTGAACTCCCCCGTTGGTGTACCTATACTTTCTGGTAACCAAACGCACTTCATTTGAATCACTATGCGGGTGTTTGGCAAAGGCACCCATTGGGGCAACTTCTTGTGATTATTTATTATCTCAAGGTCTCGGTGTCATGAGCTTATGGCAATAATACTATTTTTCATAATAATTGTACTCGTTGCAATTATTACACTTATGGGTGTATAACAACGTAACTCACTGTTATAATGAGTTGTATTCAAACTGTTTACCATAAACCTATGAATTTCACTCAACCATTGTGTTGACCTTTTTTAGCATGTTTATCTTAGGTAACTGAGCATCTTATGGCACGGAGTGGAACGGACTTGAAGATGGCTAAACTATTATCATTCAAACTTTATGTTTTAATGTAGATTTTTGGGACCTCTGTTTGTAAAAACTCTGATGATATAATGAATGATAACTAAATTTTCCAAAAACGTCTCTTTACGATTCTTTTCTATGATTATGACTGTTGTACTATGAAATAATACCCAAGATTAGCTGCCGCTGCTATATATGTCAAAATAGGGGTGTTATATTCCGTCCCAATGGTGATTGTTAGTTGAATGCATGTTAGCATGTATAATAGCCAACTTATTTGTCCTGGCATGTTTTGTTTTTTTTAAATCACAGTAATTGATTTAAATCTTGGATTGGTGTCGTAAAACCTATGACTCTCACCAACCATTATGTTGATGTTTTAAGCATCATTTTCAGGTGAGCGTTATGAAGGTGTTGAAGTTAATAAAAGTGGCTAGAGAGACCATTAGGATGGCATTGGAAGTTTTCATTTGATTTCGTTTCATATTTGTTTGCATGAATTCTGGAATGTTTTTAGTCTTAATAGGGTTGCAAGACAATGTCTTTGTATTGATGAGACCCCTTTTTCATTAATACAAGATGCAGTTCCTTTGTTTGTTTTATTGGTATTGTCATGACACATCATGTCTTTTATAATCATGTAGTGTTTCTCTATTGTTAACACCATTGTGTTGTGATGATATCCATGATGTTACGCCTCGTGTTTCTGCCTTGGTGGGGTGTGACATCTGCCAACCATGGATAATGAATAAATGAATCATGAACATTTAAACACAATTAAAGTCCGCATTCATTCTAAATAATAGGAGTTTGGATTTGCCTATTTAAACATATTATCCACCTATCATAAATAAATTAACAAACAACCACGAATGATGCACTTCCATTTTCTTCTTCCCTTTTCCCCTACTTGTGCCCTATATTTCTCTTCCGTGGATGATTTCCAGCTTCTTGCATTAAACTTCTTCAGCCATCAATTAATCCCTTTATTATATCAAATCTTAACATATGAAATATTTGAATTAATTAAGCAAAACAACTTATCGATGTTACATACAATGTTTTTGAAACCTCACCTGAGGCTTTTTTCAATGCATCATAAATAAAGTATTCACTAAGATTTATCTGAGACAAAAGTCTAATAAATAACCTCAGAAGCATTCAAGTTTTTCAAGTAAATAGGTAGAAGGCAGTTTAGGTCATTAACGTCATCATCTCTTCGATATCCAAAGTGCTTGTGCCCCTTCTTGTAACACCCTCATAAAATCACAACGCAGCGGAATACCACTTTGGAGGTGCTACTTCATAGTATAAAGTACAACTTACAGAAAACGATCTCAAAAGAGACGTTAATAAAATGTCACATTTGATTAAAATTTTAGAGTAAAATCACGTCACAATATTTTTATAATTTAACAGATTACAGATTTAAAAGTGAATCATTTTGTATATTGAAGTTAAAGTTATCGATTGTGAAGAAAAAATGAGGTCATTGAGTTTTGTGAGATCAACGCGTCTCGAATGCTTCCCAATGCTCAGCTAAACAAGATAATAACCTGAGAAATACATGCAAAAATTGTAAAACAATAAATGTTGGTGAATTCATAAGTTTAAGTAAAAGCAGTATTGAAATAGTTCAAGTAATATTTCAGTAAGAAAAGTAGCGTTACAACGTTTCAAAGTATTATTTCTGAAATCCAAGTAGTTATTCAATAAGTCAAGAAATGTTTAGTAGTGGACCACAAGGTTTAAGATCAGCCAGCAACAGTATTTCATAGTATCATTTAACATTACCGCATTGAGCTTATAACACTGAAACCTTGACGGTAATGCATCTCATATACATTCTTGTTTGCCCCCGAAGTAGGTATTATTGTCTTATACCTAGGATTCTCTATACAAATTATCCGTTGATAGGTGGGGTGCTCGAAAGAATTCGATTCAGACCCCCGGACAGGGTTGTTAAACCCAATAGATCTATTAATTATACTAGCGTTCACCCCTACAAGGTGACTAATGGTTCATGAAATTAAGGACTTTGGCAATAGCGACTCATGCAGATAATTTCATAATCGGGTCAGGCATACCTTTCAAGCACTTGTGTCCCATTTAGAACAAATAATGTGTTCAAAACTCACAGTTTCATAAATAGATATTCAATGATCTCAAATTGTATTGTAAGCTAATCAAGCTTTTGTAGTTCATACGTAAACAACCATGTATCATACATTTATTAAAAGTCCTATAGTAAGCAAGTGAAAGCTTTAGTAAAAATAGTCATGTAACGCTTAAGTAGTAGAAATCAATAAGTTGGCTTAATAAAACGAGCATGTATTCTCACTCCGGAAACAGTTTAAGAAAACCATTAAAAGAGAAAATGTGGGGCTATGAACTCATCTTAGGTAGAAGTATCGGATAAGAGAATCTACAACGAATAAACCCTTTTTTCTCGAACAATGACAATCTCGTTCTCACCTAAGAGACATATATATAGTGGTCCGTGATTAGGAGAAATAAAGATCGAGGGGAAAATGCATACATTGCATAAGTAAATAAATATATATTTACTACACACATATATATAATATAATTACATATTATGGAATCCACATGTGCGCCCTAAGTTCAATTGATTAAGTCACTTCCTTTAACATAATTACGCTCAACATTAATTTATGTCACTTTTCTGAAAAAAAATTCTATTTTTAAAAAGTTTCTATTTTAGGAAAGTTACTATTTTTAGAAAGTTTCTAATTCTGGAAGGTTCGGATATTCGAAGATATTAATATTGTTTGATAAAATGTTAAGTTTCCCGATAACCCCTGACGAACCAATAACTCATATACTTGCCCTTATTCCTCCTTGTTATGTTTATATATATAAAGTTTCCAATAATAGACTACTATTTTTAGACGCGACCGAAACATACCCAAATATATACCATCTAATAACGTTCGTTAACATTTTATACGCTCAAATGGACTCTAAAATGCTCAAACTCCAACTTTTTACCAAAAATCAGCACCCCAATTCATCCTTTCTAAGTTTTTGACTTTAATTGAAATTTTGTAAATTCTGACCCGTCCAAAACGACCCACTAAAGTACATTTTCACGATTCGGACTCTAAAGCACTTTAACGTAAAACGACGTTTCGGACAACTTTTTAGTTTTAGCCGAGACCCAAAAATCGACAAAAATGGACGAAAACGCCCCTGCATCAGATCTGATGCAGTTTGAATAAAGTTGAAAACGCAGACTTTGCCCTACCTTTTAGACCCATCATTACTCGATTTTAGACTCGATCGACCTCGCGAAGCAATAAAGCGGCCTTCCGAACAACTTTTGTGTTTTGGCCGAAGGCCGAAACAGACTCGAAATTGACGAAAATGCCCTCGAAAAAATCTGACAGCAACCATTTTTTTACCCAAAAAGCTGAATTTTTTAACAATAATTTTCCTAGTTTCAAATCGCCGTAAAAACTTCGTTTTTAAAAGTTACGGGACAATCCTTATATGGAAACGATCGTCTAAACAAGCTCTACCATATTCTTAAATAAAAATTTAACTTTAGCATATTGACGACATTAAAAAGGGGCGCTTTAATTTTCTGCATTTTTCTACCCGCTTTAATACTCAACCAAACGCTATTTTTACCACACCACAACTTCACAAATACGCCTAACTATCCTATCTCCGTCCAATAACGCCTCAAACCATTCAAAATCACCTCAACATCAATTTAATACTAACACACATGGATTCCAAAATATATAATAATACAAATGTATGCATATTCATATGAAAATAAAAATCAAGGAGGGTTTTTGAGAGGCTCACAACACTAGGAAATGCAAGAAAATGATCAACACCAAATTTCCCTTTGTTCCTTTATGCTAGCCGAATCCAAACACAACCCAAATAACCAAATCCTTGATCTTCAAACAACCCAACTCTTGTAAAAACCTTAGTCTTCAACCCTTAGCTTAATCTTTACCCAAAAATCCAAGAAACTAGTAAAATCAAGATTTTTAATAAATGTTTTGCATGGTGATTTTTCTTGTAGGATTGATAAAGGTTAATGTAGGATTAATGTGGATGATTGTAGGAGTATGTAGTAGTGATTAGGAGTAGTAGAAAAATTTTAATGGTGGATTTATATGGTGTTGTTGGTTCGACAGAGGCAAAAGAGAAGAAGCAGGAAGAATGTTTTTGATATCTATGGGTTTATTAATGAGATAAGTATGGGCTTTTATATAGAGGATACATGCAAACTAGTCAAATCAATTCCCTGGAATTCAAAATTGTGTTGGTGTATGGTTGGGCCATGAGGGTGGCATCCAATGGGGCTTGGGGTTCATGGGTTTATATTTATTTTTTTTTGTTAAATTGTTAAGCATTATTTTGGTGTAAGTAAAAAAAATAAATGTAGAGTATACTTAAGTTTGTGTAAAAAATTTAACAAGGATTTGGCTAAATGAGGAAACAAACAGGGATTATAAAAATAAGAATTTCGAGCCAACGAGGCAAAATATAGAATTTTTAACTTCTTATGATGTTTAAACGGATAGCGATTCTAAGCACGGCTCGCGAACCATTAGAACGAGAATTTTCACCAAATCGGCTAAAAAGCAAAACTCGTAATTTTTACTCAAAAGTAAAAATAGAAATTAAGTCGGGATTTAGTATTGACCTTGAAAACGTGAAATGTCACAGCTAAAAAAATATGGTGGTGTTTGTTTTGATATTTAGGAGTAAAATATAATAAAGGGGGGTGTTTGGTTTATATATTAAGTTTATAAATTATATTTGTATTTTTATTTTTCTAAAATATTTATACCACAATATTTGCTTTTAAGACACGTAGTTAAAATAAAAAAATAAAAAAACACTATTTTGACGTAGTTTCGGCCAAACGCGGATGAAAGTCGAAAAGTATTAAAATGAAAAATAAATAAGATTTCGAAGCTAAAATAGGCATTCGTTGATTTCTCGATCGATAAAACGGATAAACTTCAATTGTACGATTCGCGAAAGTTTTAAATTTGACGATTTTTAATAGAAATCGACTAAAATAATAAAAATGAATTATTTAAAGTTCTAGAGATTATGATAAGTCGGATAAGTAGTGAACCTTAATAAGGGGTTTTTTCATACTCACTCATTATGGGAGCGTCGTCACGGTGCTCTATTCGTCCGTATGTAGGGTTAATCTGTGAAGTTAATGTGGACTATACCAGGTCTCCTCGTCGAAGGTTTCACAACGAAAAGTAATACTGAACAAAAGTCAAAAGCATCAATCTTATTGATATGAAATTGATGGAACGGATTGGGAATGTCGTAAGTTTCCTTAAAATGGAAGGAATAAAATACATGACTCGAAGAAAAAAGCCATTGGAAAATGAAGAATTTAACAAGTCATCAATTCTTGGAAGTGGTTAATAGTTCATTACTATTAGCTTATTAATTTTGCGGCGGTCGATAAACATTCGGAAAAATGCATATAACAAATTACAAGTCGAAAGGAGTTCATAGCCCAAAGAATGATTCGTACGGATGAACGCACGTTATGTCAGATGCACATAAGCCCACTTATTCACAATTTGTCACTTACATAAAGAGGCGTCCCAATCCATGTAAGTGAAGAATTATGAACTTATGGTTCGGCGGTTTATAATTTCCTTATTCAAATGAAGAAGCGTCCTAATTCATTTCAATAAGATGATTATAAATCATCCTACTTAAGTATTACCGACACAAAACACAATATCAAAACAAGATCAAATGCTACATTAAGTAAAGGGTTGTCTCCTTAACGGCATGATTCTTCAAAATTATAGGAAGTAACGAGAAGAAGAATGAGACGTTAGTCAATCATGTTTCAAAGGTAAGTGCCAAAAGATGACACGATACAAGGTGACAAGATAAAGTAGTACTCCCATTGAATAGAAGACTTCAAAACAATAGATTATGAAGCAATATATATGATTCAAAAGCATAAGAAGAGTGTTCAAACTCGGAGTCGATCGAGAAAATAACTAGCAAAATTGACAAACTACACCGAACTTCAATACCATCAAAAGGAAATAAAGTAAAGTCGCGTAAGTGTTTCGGAGATCGTTGCATCGCTCACAATATATTGTAGTAAACGAACTCATTAAGACGTACTATAGTACTATACACATATGTAAGTAATTATTATTACGTAGACGATTTCACACTTAGGCTTCGGTTAGCACTCGCATCAAGCCAAGCTCGATTAAAAAGCATAGACAGTGATTCCACAACATGTGGGTAGGCGTACCCCTCCGATCCTAATCACAATATAATATGAGTAGACGTACTCATCCGATCCAAATTTCAAATCACGCTAGCCATAACACCAAGGCGACACAGCGACCTTGAATAGTTAGACTCACACAAATCACTTCTATATAATTAGATAACGGCAAACCAGAAGATGAGCATAAGAGATTAAAAGAAGGTAGCTCATATACGTACGGGTATCCTTATATGATACTAGTATTGATGTTCGAGTGAGAAAACAAGAAAACAGGAAGTACGCGATAATCGGAGTGGTCAATATATATATATAACCGACCGATATAAGGTAAATAGTAAGGCGTCATAAGATAGACGTAAGAGAGCGAAGTCATAACTAAGTGTTATATACTCATTATCCATGTAATAGCAATAGGGATGCAAAAGAGAGCATATAAGTTACCTGGGAGCAAGCAAGCGCGGATATCGGACAATGGTGAAAGACTCTTAAAAGTTTTCGAAAAACGGTTATAGTTTAGGTTTTGAAAACGACCTAGTTCTCTATAACCAGTGCTCTGATACCACTCTGTAACACCCCCAAAATCACAACGCAGCGGAATACCACTTGGGGTGCTACTTCATAGTTTATACACACAAGTTACAGAAAATGACTCTAAGTGAGACGTTTTAAAAAGTCAACCATTCGATAATTTTTATAAAATATCAGAGTTCCAATAGGTTCCATTTTGTAATGTAATAGAAAACATTTTTAAAACATTCGTTGAATGGTACTCAAATAATAAAGCCTTCGAAAATATATCCGCGCGACTCGAATGCCCCCAATGCTCAGCTAGCAAAATAATAACCTGAGAAAATACATGCAAAAACGTCAACAATAATGTTGGTAAATTCATAGGTTTAAGTAGAAGCAGTATTGAAATAGTTCAAGTAATATTTCAGTAAGAAAAGTAGCGTTACAACATTTCAAAGTATTATTTCTGAAATCCAAGTAGTGATTCAATAAATCAAGAAATGTTTAGCAGTGGACCACAAGGTTTAAGATCAGCCAGCGACAGTATTTCATAGTATCATTCAACATTACCGCATTGAGCTCATGACACCGAAACCTTGACGGTAATGCATCTCATATGCATTCTTGTTTGCCCCTGAAGTAGGTATTATTGCCTTATACCTAGGATTCTCAATACAAATTGTCCGTTGATAGGTGGGGTGCTCGAAAGAATTCGATTCATACCCCCGGACAGGGTTGTCAAACCCAATAGATCTATTAATTGTACTAGCGTTCACCCCTACAAGGTGACTAACGGTTCATGAAATTAGGGACTTTGGCAATAGCGACTCATGCAGATAATTTCATAAGCGGGTCAGGCATACCCTTCAAGCACTTGTGTCCCATTTAAAACAAGTAATATGTTCAAAACTCACGGTTTTGTAAACAGATAATCAATGGTCTCAAATCATGTAGTAAGCAAATCAAGCTTTAATAAATTCAGTAGTAAACAACCATGTATTAGAAATCATGTGGTAGGCAAGTAAAAGATTTAGTAAAAACATTCATGTAACGCTCATGTAGTAGAAATCAATAAGCTTATTAGTAAAACGAGCATGTATTCTCACCCCGAAAATAGTTATGAAAACCATTAAAAGAGAAAAGATGGGGCTATGAACTCACTTTAAGCAGAAGTATCAGATAAGAGAATCACAACAAGTGAACAACAATAACAACGATGCGAACATCATGATCAACAATGAAGAAACGAGGCCGAGAGATCCGAACCACGACCTAAAATAATGGTGCGCGTATAAGAATATATATTAAAGAAAAATGCATAAAACGCATAAGCGCGAGAAAGAAAGGAAAATAATATACTTCGACATATATAAAATCGTATATCATAGAATCCATGTGTGCGTCTTAATTCACTTATCACAACGTCCTAAATGTTTCGCCTTATATGCATATAACATTTTAACCATTTTCGACCAGTTTTCCTAGTCACTTGACAATATTAAAGAAATACTAAATGACCACACCCGTTGTTCATCTCTTGTTTCTAACCACTTATATGAATTGACAAGCTACTGTATTTTTCCTAAAAATTCCTAGTATATCTAACCATTTTTCAAAAAATGCTACAACATAAGGTGTCCGAAACGGGTCCTTCCGGAAATGCAAAAGTTGACATGATCAACCATTTAAAACTTCCAGTAAAATCGGGAAAATTCTATGTAATTCATACACATTATACTTTCTTTTCAGTTCCGAAAATTTCATCAAAAAATATTATGTTATGTCTATGTCTTCTCATCACATCTTCACAATCTAAAATCTGGTCCTAAAACGCAGTTTCGACAACTTTTCTTATAAAAATCATTTGACCAACTTTTACTTACTGAAAATCCATGAGGCCGCACTCGTTGGAAAATAGATTCTTTAAACTTAATTTTAGAATCCGGAAAATCTAGAAAAGCTCTTAAAATGACCAAGTTATGATACTCACAAGTCGACTCAAAAATCTACCAATATTTCTATTCCGAATTTACAACGGTCAACCCGTCCAAACACACACCCATACAATCTAACTCTATTATTCTTATATACCCATTTTAAAGAATCAAGACCATTAGTCAAGACCGAAAGTGTATATCTAATTTATTAGTTGTAATTATAGTTCTCGTTATACTTGTTTTTAAGTCTAACAGACTAACTTTGTATTTTTATGAAAATTACCCATTTTAACCCGTTATCAAAATTAAGAAATGTAGACGCAAACGAAAATAAGAGATTAATTCATTAGTCGTAAATTTCTGTTTTAGTTAACATAATTTACGCCTACTCACTGGTTATAAATATAATTGACCAATCCTTAAAATTTCGCCATGTTGACTTTTTAGTAAAAAATTTCTTAAATCTGACTCATCCAAAACGACCTGCCAAATTACGTTTTCAGGACTCGGACTCTGAAGCTTTTTGAAGAGAAACGACATTTCGGACAACTTTTTAGTTTTAGCCGAGTCTCGAAACCAAACAGAAAATGACCAAAATACCCTTTTCAGTTTCTGCAGAAAATTATCATATATATATAAACGCAGAATTTTTCCTTTAAGTTTTGAGCCGTTATTATGCATTTTTAAGACTAACAAGCCTCGCGGCAAAGTAAATGGCATTTTAAACAACTTTTTAGTTTCGAAATCCAAGTAGTAATTTAATAAATCAAGTATGCTTAGTAGTGGACCACAAGGTATAAGATCAGCCAACGACAATGCAACGAATGCAGTGTCAAGTAGCAGAATTATCGTATTGAGCTCGTGACAACCGACCCCTTTGACGAGAAACATATAGCTTGCCCCATTAGGTTAGGTATTATTGCTATATATCTCAGAGTAATATATCCGTTGAAAAGTAGGTGTTCCAAAAGGATACAAACCCCGGACGCGATTTCTGCATTAATTTGCCTAACCAAAAACCCTTCCAAACGTGATTTCCACTTCACCACAAGTTCCAATCATGCTTAATCTAACCTATCTCCATCATCTAAACCAATTTCAATCATTCAATTCATCCAATCACTCAATCTAACACATGCACTAAGATCCATGGATTCTTGATATAAAATCAAATACATGCAATGATCATACAATTAAATCAACATAAAAAGGTAACAAAGATACTTACAAACACAATAGAAGAAGAGGAAAAAGATTAAACAAAACCCTCCTTGTGGTTCTTGTTTTAGCCGAGCACCAACACCCTAATTTTTATAAGACCCAAGCTTTTAACAACTCCAAATCTTGCAAAAACCTTTATATTTAAACCTTTGCAACACCAATTATACTCATAATCAATAAAAATTTAAAAATCCAAGACTCTTGAAATCTTCTTGCATGTTGTTTATTCTTGTGGAGAATGATAAGGATTAATATGGGAATGATGTAGGAATGATTGGAATTGAAAAGAAAATTTTTGATGATGATTCTTGATGGTGTTGTTGTTGGTTCGAATAAGCAGAGAGGAGAGAGCAGGGAGATTTTGTTTTCCAGTTATGTCGTGTGTTTTTTTTATAAGAGTTTAAATGAGGGTCAACACTTATATATATGGGAACTATATCTCTAGTTATCTTCAAAGTGTATATAAAAAAATGTAAGAGAGTGTTTGGTTTGGCTTATTGTAGGAGCTAATAAAATATAAGGGGGTGTTTGGTTATATTTATATTTTTATTTTTCTAAAAATTTACACTACATTATTTTGTGTTAAAACACTTAATTAAAATGTTAAAAAAATTTAAAAACACTATTTTGACGCGGTTTTGGCCAAACGCGGATAAAAGTCAAAGCTAAAATATGGAATTATTAATTTCTCAAACGTTAAAATGGATAAATATTCAAGGCACGATTCGTAAATCGCTAAAACGACGATTTTCGTTAAAACGGATAAAAATAAAAATAATAAATTCCATAAATATTAGAAATAGAATTTAGTGTTCGGTTTAAATATTGATCTTAAATTCAGGAATGTTACAAAATATCAAGTTCATATTTATCACTTAACCAAATATCATTAGTCGTCCCAAATTAATCCATATTACTCCATAAATCTCAAATAAACATGAATAAACTACTACATATTCATGGAGGTAAAACACATATTAAGCATGTTAGATTCAGAAAACATAACATTCAAGGAGAGAAACATGTTTATACTGATTCCAATAGCAAGTTATATTGATTCTCAAGAGCTTTCCTTCGAACAATGATTCTAACAACCTGGAAATTCAACTCTAAACTATAACAACTCCTTAGCACAACCTTCTGAGATCAAATAGTATCCTCTTTTGATTATAACCTGGAGTGTGATGAAGAATAAAGTGAGTCTTCAACAATTCCACTAAAACTAATTCCTAACTATAAGATAAAGTGTAATGTGATTGAGAAGTGATGATTTGGATGATTTGAGATGCAAATTTCGTCCTCTATTTGTAGTTGAAGGATGAGACTTCAGTTGTGGGAAGTGGCAAGTCAAAGGTTGCACAATAATTGTCTTCATAATGATTTTTTAGTAACTGCAGGTGAAGTGCGCCGCACTTGAGAAATTGTGCGCCGCACTTGGTGTACAATTAATTTGCATTTACTTCGCTATGAAGTACGCCACAAAATAAGTATTGTGCGCCGCACTTTTGCCTCGTTCCTTAACTCTTCCTTAAATTCTCTTTAGATTCTTCTTATAACGACTGTTAGTGCATTTAACGTAATTTCTTTGCACGTTTAGTCCTTTTCTTTATTCTTGGTCATGAAATGAATATTGCACAACAAACAACCAAACTTTGCAATATTTCATGCGTTAACATATATATTTCATGTATTTTTGAGGGATATTTTATGTATATTTGGACCGTTATCAAATCCCCCCATACTTAGCTTATTGCTTGCCCTCAAACAATCAAAGCGAAAGTATTTTGTTTTAACAAAACAAATTAATGATCACAAGCATAGATAACGCGACAAAGCAACTCACAATTTTTTTTATAAATAGGATTCTTTCACACTCTCTCAATTTAGTAAAATGGATGGTAAACGGAAGTCACTCATACGCGCAGTCATGAAATGTTCAAATTATCATAGGCTAAGAAACTAAACTTCACCGACATGGCGTAAGCACCAAACATAAACATCAAAAGAGGTAATTTATTTAGTGATATTATTTATTATTTGTTAAAAAAGGTTTGTAATAAAATCATACTTCATCTTATCCGTAATGTAACCAACTATTCCTACACATTATTATTATTGTTATCATTATTATTTTTTCTGATGGCTTTATTTTTGCCTTATTTCACTTTATCTTGGGGGAAACTTGCTTTCCCCCATACTTAGGATAAGCACACTACTTTAAACGAACTTAGAAGTTTGCAACCTTCGCACTTCATTTAAATAGCAATACCAACATTTACGTTCTTCAATTCGTACGGATAAAATTTCAGATAATTTTATTAAAAATCTCTCTGAACAAAATTATTGTTTACTTATATTTATATTTTTATCACCTCTTAATCAGTAAAATGTTTATAACACGCGAACGCGTTCCTATTGCGGTCTCATAAAGATTTCAAGCACAAGTTCTAGAATTAACAAATCACTGGCACACTCATATAATTTTAAATCGATACCAATGCTCCAGAAAAGGCGACAAAACTACACATACACAGCCGTAACGACGGATGAGATATTTGCAATTGCTCACTCCTTAACTCGAGAAAGCTAAAGATAAAAATCATCTTAGGTATCAAAGATAGATACCTGAATTCTTAAAATCTAATCCTCACAATTTTTCTAGGTGGTATAAATATGCTAGTAATGTTATCAATCCAGAGTCAGATTGCTTATATGTGATCAATAAAATGTTATTTTTAAAAATTTCTTTTAACCCCCTTTTTTATATATATTCTAACTTTTCCGGTTTATCTCTCCCCCATACTTAATATGAGCATTGTCCTCAATGTGAAAATATTATAGAGAAAGATAAAATGGGAATGCGAAATAATACTTTTCAATTGTGATTGATATTCTGAATCTTTGGTTCACGTCATTTTCGCTTCGCGTCTTTCTTTTTCTTCTTTTTCCTGTTACGAATATAAACATTGTGCAAACAAATAATAATAATAATCCTATTTAATTATTAATAGAAAGTACGATAATATTGTTTTAATGCCAACAGAGGTATTTTACACACCATAATAATAATAATAATAATAATTGTTTTTAAGAGAAATTGTTTTTAGAACATAAGTGACCCAGAACATGCGGTCACAAAACCAACTTGTGTCGTCTCGACACTACTCATCATCATCATGCTGCTACTGAAACTGTGTTGGATACTGTAGTGGCGGAGGTGGGTACTGCTGATAGTACTGGTCATACTGTGGCTGGGCATACCTAGGTGGGTTGTAGGCTCTCTGCAGTAGAACACTATAATCACCAGCCATGTGCTTGAACACTCCCTGGTACCTATCTCAGTTATATGACTGCCTATACTCCATCCGCTCTACCACCTCTTAGCT
>BQNB010003625.1:0-113419 GCA_026074375.1 Tanacetum coccineum
CAGAAGTAATGGAAGAAAGCAATTCAAAGAGAGCAGGAGATGAGCTTCAACAAGAGTCTACCAAGAAGCAAAAGATGGATGATGATCAAGAAAGAGTTGAACTTTAAAGTTTAATGAATGTCATTCCTGATGAAGAGGAAATAGCAGTTGATGCTATACCTTTAGCTACTAAACCTCCAAGCATTGTGGACTGGAAGATTGTTAAAGAAGCAAAGATCAGCTATGATCAAATTATAAGAGCTTATGGAAGTTCAAGGAGGTACTCAGCCTTTATTCAGATGCTTAGAAGCTTTGACAGAGAAGATTTAGAAACTTTGTAGAAATTAGTTAAAGCTAAGCATGGGATACAAGGCCAGAGGAGGGCTATAAGAGAGTGCTATGGGGTAATCTAAAGACAATGTTTGAACATCATGTAGAAGATGCAGTGTGGAAGAATCTACGAGAAAGTAAAGTGTTAGTTTGGAAGCTATTTGATTCCTGTAGAGTACACTTTGTGAGGTTTCAAAATTTGTATATCTTTATGTTGGTAGAGAAGATATATCCCCTTACACCTGCTACAATCACATATATGCTGAATAAGAAGATGCAAGCTGATCATTTAAATGAAATGTGTTATCAGCTTCTTAAGCTCATTACAAAGCAACTCAAGAATCAATAAAGTGTTTGGAAGCATCCTCTTGGTGATTATGAAGCTTTTAATGAAGAAACTTGATGATTTTGAAGATAAATATCAAATTTTGGGGAGGATTGTTGGGATTAAAAGACATCTTGATGATCTTAGAGTTAATGTTGTTAAGTTAATGCTGATGGTCTATAAGTTACTACTGCTAGTGTTCAGAGTTAATGCTGCTGGTACAAAGTTAAAACTACTAAAAGATTACAACTGCTGACAGGATAAAGACTGCTCAGAGAAGATAAAGATTGCTTAAAGATCAAGGTTACTTAGTTGATAAGGATTGTATATTATAATTATATTTTTAATAAAAAAAAAAAAAATAAAAAAAATATAGTATATAAAAAATAAAAAAAATAAAAATAAAAAAAAATATTATACCCCCATTGCATAGATATTTTGTAAAAGTTTCGTATTAAGTTATTTGTTTAGAGAGATTATGATAACTTAAGAAAATATTGTAATCAAATTAGGACTCCTTGGTGTATAAAAGGAGGTCTTAGGGTATAGAGTTCTATGTATCAGTATCAAAGTATCAAATCGAGTCATTCATAAAATTGTCATAGCTTCAAGGTTTTTGTAACCTCTAACCTTTAGGTGTTCGTATTATATTGAGGCTGATAAGTTGGTAAAAAACTATTTGTTTTTGGATCTTATTCATTACTGTTTCTCATTGTAATTCTTCTTAGTATCATTGAATAGATTCCACATAGTCTTTGATATTCACAATCAAAGTTTCTACCATAGTTGTTTTGGATTTATTCAAAATAACTTAGCCTTATATAAGCTAAACAAGATCTATTCTATTGGGATCCAACATAATCTTTTTCAAATTATTTTTCAAAAACAATCACGAATCTTATAAAACTCAAACATCTTTTAAACAAATCACTTTTAACAGACACATCTTTCATCACCAAACACACAAAAAACTCAAATCAAATCAAAACCTTTAAAACCCTAAAAACCAAAAACAAAAATGGCTGAATCTTAAAACCCCACACAACAAGAATAAATCCCACAACAACAGGATCAAACACAAGACCCACTTCAAAGATAGCAATGAAGTTTCTCTTATTTACCTTGACTATCTTAACAAAAAACACTTCCTTATTGTCTATAACTTCATTTCCAAATGTTGTCTTAAGGAATCATTCACCAGAACACCTACTAAATACAAAGAGTACCTTATGTATTTTTGTTGCACTACATTTGTTATAGAAAAATTCAACAGGGTTTGGTTCTCTATCCCCTCAGGGGGGTATTAAGGGAGAAGTAGGTGTTTATATAACAACCCACAATTTTCCTCTATGTAATTATCCATCTATTAAATTAGATGCAATTTTCCTCAGTGTAATTTCCATCTATTAAATTAGATGCAACCATTTTTATGGAAATATTTTTGTTTTATACCATCCATGATGTAACGTAACTTACATAACCAAAGTAAACGAGCTCACGCAACCACCAATACCAATTCCATCAATGTTTATGTCAAGTAAACATTCTAATATGTCAAGTAATATGTTCTAAAATCCATACGTTATCTATTTAACGTACTTTCCATAACGTTATATCAAAACGGATTTTAAACGTTAACGTTTATAACAAAACCCTAACTATATGTAATGTTTACATGCAATCCAAATGCACAAGCTTTCAAGGCATGTGTATAAGTGTACAATGCATAATATTTGAAATATTTTTCCCTCCAAAACCCTAGTACAACTCCTTTAGGTTCATAATACAAGTTGATTAAGCACGAGATTCAAATTTAGCTATTTCCCTCCAAATTAATATACACCATTCATACCACTCTTTAAGCCTAAGTTACTACTCTCCAATGCACAACATTTGAACTAGTTTACCCTCCATTTCACTCCACACACTCGGCAAAACCCTAAAAACCTAACCCGAAAACCCTAAACAACCCGATACCTCTAAACTAGTTTCGAACCAAGTTTAAACCAAGCCAAAACCTAGCAAGCATACTCCACCATGATGCACCACCTTGCCTACCACCTTGTCACCACCTTGCACCCCAAGTAAAGCACCTTGTCACCTCCTTTCACCACCATGCCGCCACCTCACCACCTACTTGTCACCACCTCATCACCTCCTTGGAAAACTAAACCCCATTACCTTCTAACACCTTGATAAGCTATCCTCCTAGCTTCTAATAGTCACTAGTATCTAACCTTGTCCACCACTCTTCTCAACTTGGCCGTCATTCCAAGTTTCTAGCCTATATACATACACATACATGCATACTTTCAAAATTCACCATTTAAACTAAACCCTACCTCAAAATCATATTCTAGCCAAGCTAAGGAAAGGAAGGAAAAGGTCTTTAAGCTATTTTGGAACCAAGGGATAAGAAAAGAAGAGTTCTTGATTCATCTCCAAGCTTTCGGGTTATATTTTATCATTTTCGACCCATATCAAGCCATTTTCGATCCATTCAAGCTCTAGTAAGTCCTATAACTTGTTCAATAAGCTCCTAATGTGTTTTAGATCATGTATAAGCTTGGATTGAGCTATAAGTTTAAGCTCTTAAAACCCTAAGCAATACGCTTGGTTTTCCTAAACCAAACGCGCCCTTAAAACCCTAAAAGCTCTTTTCGTAAACCTAATAAGCTATAAGCCATAAGCTGTTGTAATAAGCTATTTCTATAAGCTTACTTATCACTTTTATAATCATTAAAACTAATCCTAAAAGCCCTAGCCCATCGGGTTATTGTTTCTAAATCAAACGTGCCCATTTTGGATTTTCAAACTCATAAGCTCATTTCATAAGCTACAAGCTCGTAAAACTAACTTATTTTAGCTTATAGTAATAAACTATAAGATGTAAAATGGAATTTGGACAAAAAACGCAAAACATTTCATGCATAAGGGTATATATTGTAACTTTTGAAATTATTAAACTTTCAGGCCAAAAGTGTAAATACTTCAAAGTTAAACCACATGGGCCTGTTTTGCCAATTTCTAAAGTTAAAGGTCTAATATTTTAAATATATAATTAAAGGGTTAAAAGTATAAATTAATATATACCAAGGGTATATATTGTCATTTTCATATTCTCAAGGGTATAAAATGTAATATTTTTATATTAATTATAAAAATATATTTAAACATTATAAGACTCGATTTTATTAAAGCCCGACACATTCATCGTTTCATTTATCGATCGAAACAATTATAAAATAATTATGTTATATATTTAACATAATTTATCATCCACTAGCTTTTGAAGAAACTTAAAAAGATAAAATCCTATCATTTAAACTATAACGTATCACGTTACTAGGGAATTTCATGTGAGGAGCTTTCATTTGGGTAGACGTTTTGACGAGTTGCTGGATTTACGATTTATAAAGTGTCCTAGCTCCTCAAACGTTTACTACATGACCTCTGGATTATGATAGCCCGAATAGTGATACAATATTTTCACAATTTAATAAACCAAATTAATCATTTACGTTAAACTTTATGAAATAAAGTTTTGAAAAAATCAAACTAAGACTTGACATATTACCCCAGGTTGCGTGACGAGGCCGTTTATTTCCAATTGAGTCACTTTTGACGTCAATTAACTACCTTATTAAGGTGAGTTCATAGTCCCACCTTTACATGTTTTCTAAACTTCGTGGGGAGATACATGCTATAAACATGAAATACAAGTATTTTCTACATGTATGCTATCCTGATATATTATTGCCTAAGTACCTCCATTTGCCATAAGGCCCCACTATCATGAACCGTTAATTACTTTGCGAAGTAAGCGCGAATGCCGTGAATAGATCTATTGGGATTGAACTTCCCCGTCCCGGTTCTGGTACATACATGGCCAGCGAACGCATTTCATTTGAGGAACTCTGGGTGTTTGGCATAGCACCTGCTTGGGGCAACAACTTATGAATAACATTTACTTAAGGCTTCGGTGTCATGAGCTTAGTGCAATAATATAATATTGTTTACCATGATAATTGTATTCGTTGCAATTATTACTATTACTTTGATTTGTATTCAACTATTACATTTCAAACCTATGAATTTCACTCAACCTTTGTGTTGACCTTTTTAGCATGTTTATCTCAGGTAATTAAGCAACCTATGGCACAGAGTGGCATTGGACTTGAGGACGTCCAAACTTGTTATCATTCAAACTCTATGTTTTCATATGTATTTTAGGACCTCCTTTTGTAAAACTCTGAAATAATATTGAATGATAACTAAATTTTCCAAAAAGTCTCTTTTGAGTCGTTTTCTATGATTATGACTGTTGATTCATGAAGTAGTACCCCAATTTAGTTTCCGCTGCTATATGTCAAATAAGGGGGTGTTACAAAAACAAAGTTAGGGTTTTCAAAGGAATAATTAGGGGGTGTTTGTTTCATAAAATTTGAATTCACCGACTTTTAATTGCTGCAGAATTTAAAAAGTGGAGAACTAGAAAAAACACATTTTAGAAACTCGTTTCTTGTTTGGTTTACGTGATTTCAGTCAAAAGATTTATGTTGACATATAGTAAATTACCTATAGCCCCAAACTATATTGGTTTACCAGACAATCATCTCCTCCAAGCTCAAGAACATCAAATAAATTCTCAATAACAAACAACAATTTACCAACAATGTTTAAAACCAAATATATAATAACAACAATTAAAAAAGATGTGCATATGATGTAAACATAAAAACAAATTTTTCCTTAATCTTATATCACGTGAACCAAAATTAGTTTGTGAAAATGCACAATTGCGTCTTTGAAATCGAAATACGGATGTCTATAAACACACAATCGCCGTTTACTAATTGAGATCCCTAATTAGTGAAAGTGGAAAATTGAAACCTTATATCAACAAGAACAACTTGAGATTTATAATTGAAAAAGACTACAAATTTTAATCACAAAAGATGATGTTAAAATTCTTTGTGTGACATACTAAAATCTTTATTAATAGAGACCATATGTATGTTAGGAAAGGGTAAGAGGAGGTAATAGATACAAAAGAAATGAGAAGTGAGATTAGGTTTATTTATTTGTGGGGCATAGTTGTCATTTATTATCAAAAGGGTCTCCGGATTTAAAATGATACCATCTGCTAGTGTATTTACAACCCATAGTTTTTATGGTGTTAAAAATACAAAACCGTCCTTTTTTTCTTACCAAACACGCGCTCCACCCAATTCTAAATCTAAACACAACGAAAACCTATGAAATTGGGTGAACCAAATAGGCCCTTAGGGTTTTCATAAGGAATTTGGGTTGAAGTTAGGGTTTGATTTGTGTTCATCTTCATTCACAAACACTCAAGGTTATCATAAAACTCTATACTTTCATTTTCATTATTTCCATACATACATATTTATTATCTTATAAAATCACCATCTAGTTTATTTTATAAAAGAAAACAAGGATTGTTGATGAGGTGTCATTTTATACACTATTTCGGGGTCATTTAACCCCCTAAATCATGTAAATATGCCCAGATTATGTGCTTAATCGTTTGTTTTTAGGTTTTTAGCACTTGGATGGCATTTGGAGGGAATACACGTGACTTGGGCTCATTTAGAGAAGAAACAGACGAAATTACAGACCTACACCAAATCCTTAAAGAAGTATTGCTTATAGAACATGGAGACGGCATTGCAGGCATAAAGCGATGCCATTATGATCCATCTAGTGACGGCGTCAGAGATTTAGTAACGGCGTCGGGACGTAACCGACTCAATGAGGATCTAGAATCATCCACGTAGCGACGGCGTCAGGATTACAACGCGACACCGTCGTAGCGATATCTCTATATATACTAAACCGATTTTAGGGTTTCAAGTGTGTAACTTTTGGGATAACTTTGTATAACTTAGAGAGACGAACCCAAGCTCTTGTAGCAGCTTCATAGGTCGTTTTTAGGGCCTTAAAACCATATTGATCTTCTGAACCATGTTTTAACTCAAGTTATGGTTATTTATCATTATCTTCAGTATGTCTATTTGTTTCTAAGTCTGGGTGATTGTAGTTTCTCTTTGCTTTATTTATAACATGTGAGGCTAAACCCTCCTTTGTATTTGCTTATGATTGCATTAAAGTCGGATTATGGATCCTTTTATTGTTGCTTCTTGATTGATGATTGTGCGTGTTAGGTTCTAGAAAACCAGCTTTTGTCTGTATCGCTGTAGACACGTCTAGGGAAACGCGAGTGCATAGAAAGGATACCATCGGGTAACAGTCTTCGTACTACCTTGCCCCTTTATATGGTTGATACCTCTTAAGATATTTCACATGCATTTAATGTACTCTTAGGGGCCTTGTAATAGTCTTCATACTACCTTACTTGTGCGTTGCCCTAACAGAACATTAAATAGACGACAGGTTCGTGTAATCCGTTCATGACCTAGGAAATACTTACACATATCATCACAAGTGTGACAAGGCAACAGGATTAGGAGAAGCAGTCTGATAAGTAATGCATGATTAAGTAAATACATTCAATTATCATAAAGTTATCACCAGTAGATTAGTTTATCAATTAGTTTAGTTATTAGTTAAACAAACCAACCTCTCAAACCATAGATTTACTTGCTTTCTTATAAATACAAAAACACAAAAATAATCTTCTCTCAACCCCTAGAATTCTGTTAGACTGTGATCACGCCTTCCCAACCTATTCCCCTAGAGAACGATAACAACCCTCGAGTCTTGCCTATACTACTACTACAACGGGTAGGTACTCTACCGAGGGAGTTGTAAAACTTCTTGTAGAAGTCCCTTACGACAACCGCATTAAGTTTTTGGCGCCGCTGCGTGGGGAATAGTTAGGTTTTGGCGCCGCATCAAGTTAGGATCCAAACCAACACCAACACCTCACGGACTTGGTCATTGAACACCCTGCGTTTATTTCAATTTTCCCTTCGCGATCAAGCTAGCAACTAGCTTGAACGTCTTCCAGCAGGATCCATCACCACATGGGAGGATCATACTACTCATTTCCTTGCTTAATTCTTTCCATCGGGAAGGACCGCAAAACTCCGCAATGATATATTGATGTTCCAACAACATCATGGAGAATCTCTATCAGAAGCATGGACTCGTTTCAAGGACTTACTACAAAAAGTCCCTTATCATGGCATCGATCGTTGGCTTCAAATCCAAATTTTTTATGATCGTGTCTCCTTTCATCTTAAGTGCGAGATTGATCGCGCCGTCGGCGGCAAACTCCACAATAAGAATACCCGACGATCTTGGGCAATCTTGAGAATCCTGCCCTCTACGACTATGAGCGGCTAGAATGACACAAAGATTTGCAAAACCGGTCAGACTATTTCATACACCTTAAGCACCTGTATAAAATACCTGACCGAAGCACTTCCTTGAGCTCGTAGACCAGATTAACTTCTTATTAAAGTGGTTACGGACCGGCACCCACCAGTGCTAGACCATTTCCCACAAGCTGTATGTCAAAGGCTGTCTATTCAAACTCTCGTTCGCAGAACAGAATCAAATAGAACCACCAAAAACTGTAACCCCTTTAGAGTGTTTTCCGAGTGATCATACGTTACAGGTCCAAACCCTCAGCCTTAAGTCATTAGGAACCACTTTCGAGGTTCGGAGTACGGGACTACATGGCACTGCAACACTAATCGAATGGAGAGATTTAAAATCCCCACTCTTTCAAGGCAACGCTGAGGAGGATCAATGGTAGAATGACCAAAATGTTCGGGCTTCTTATGGAACTTACAATCAACAGGGCCCTAAAAGTGGATATTAGAGAAAGAGGATAAATCCTTCCGTCACCAAAGCATAAATCCATCTCTCTAGTCAGAGCAAGAGGAAGAAAAAAGGACATATACACGTTGGCAAACGACGATGTTGTAAAGGACTAATTAGACCAGATATGGAGGTGTCAGTAAAGGAGGCCGGGACAAATAATGGAGCTAAAAACGGGGCCGAAAACAAGCCAATAAAAAAGGCTGAGAAAGAAGAAGTGATGGAAGCACCCAGTTCTCGGCCTGTATAATATCATCTGAAGCGTAGGATTAATGAAAAACTAATCGAGGGAGTAGTTGATAATAATAGGTTCAATAACTCTCTGTCAGGAGCCCGAAACAATTTTGAGGAGGAATTGTTCAAAGATAAGTTCCCTACTGAGGAAGAATTAGCTTACCATAAGGAACTATTAGGAGAACCTCTACCCCTTTTCTCGACCCTAGAACCCAAGATTAGGAGAGGTGACCCCTGGAGTTTAAAGATTCCTTGTATAATAGGCACCGTTTACACAGGTCATGCATACATTGATCTGTAATCTCCTGTCAACATGATGTCTCGTGCTTATTACAACAAAATAAGAAAAAAATCCTTTCAAGCACGTAGAAACCCATACCAACCATATAAGTTTTGCAACTTCGTTAGAAGAGCTAAAAATATGCATATATTTATTAGGTGTATCATTTATGTTGTAGACTTTATGATTTTAGAAGACTTGGGCAACATAATTGATAGTGGGCTAAGTGAAGTAGTTTTGGGAAAACCTTTTGTGCATACATCTAAGCTCACTTATGATGAATCTTTAGGGTTAATTAGATTTTCCCAGAGGGACGACAAAATTATGTTTAGGATGCCTCAAAGGACAAAAGAATTAGATCTAGTGTCCTCTTTGGAAAAGGACAAGTTTAAGGCGTTCTTTGTGGAGAACTTGAAGGTTAGAAAAAAGTGGTTTAAGCATGTCCTCGAAAAGAGAAAGGGATATTACAAAGCTTGCATGAACCTCGAACATACTTATAAAAGAGATTGGGAAACAATTGAAAAACTCAAAACCAACCACATAAGTATCATCAAGCTTAATGAGTAAAAGGACTTCGAGTCTAGCTACAAGACTCGTAAATAAAGAAAAACGCTTTTTGGGAGGCAACCCAATATTTACTTTTCCCGCATATTAGGAGTGTCTTGTGTTATAATTCTTTATTGTTTGTTTTATTATGTTTGAATTATTTTGTAATCATGCTTTGTTTGTTTGTAACTTCGTCTTATTTGCAATCAAATGTATTTTGCAACAAGATAAGTGTAGGGAAAATATTTGGTTTTTAGAACCAAATTTAAACATTTAAAATGAATTGTTTAGATTAATCCGTGTCAGTTTTGAGTCATTTGATTGTAATGACTAATTCCAGGTTTTTATGCAGTGCTTTCTTCAGATTTGACTAATAAAATTGCGTGCAGGAAATTTCTCATTAAAAACGAAGAAAGATTTTTCACACACAGAGTGTGGAGACGGCGTCATGACTTCCACGTGACGCCGTCACCTCAACACTTGTGACGGGGTCAAGATATTCTTGACGGCGTCAAACGTCCAATTATAGGAAAACTTGAAACTTTTAAGTATTTTTGAAAGTATAATTTGTACAACACTTAAAAAGTTTAAATCTTCTATAAACCTGCAAAACCATGAGTTTAACAATTCTCTCATCCTATCTTTACTGTTTTCGTAGAGTCGAAACCCTAAACTCATGTTGTATATATATTTATTCTGCCGATTTTATGTTTGGTGTAGTTTTCTTTGTCTATGATTATATGTTATATTTGACGAGAAGAAGCTTGGAAGTTCTTAGGAAGTTTCATTTGACGACTCTTGGAGGACGATTTAACTAGTTATCGCATGTTTCTTCTCCATTATTTAGCAAACAAGGGGAGTACTAGTTCTTTTACTTGTTTTCTTTTCTATTTATTCGTTTTTTTTTTTTTTTTATTTTTACAGATACCTTTCTATAAGAACAATGGGGACAATGTTTTCAACTTAAGTGTATGGAGGAAATAAGCTAAAAACTATTCCTTTCATTTTGCCATTTACTTTGTTACCTTAAAATGATGGTATTATATCAAAACATAGCATAAAAAAGGTATTTTGACCAAATTAATTTTTTTTATGACACATACCGACGAAAATCGAGTATTAATAGCGTCCATGGATAGGAATAATGTATGACTAGCACAAAAACCCTCAGAATTCCACTCTAAAAATGTGAGGTTCGCCTTTAGATCTATGGGAATTCGGGTATCTATCATTGATACCCAAGATAGTTTATACCTTTAGCTTTCTCGAGTTAAGGTTCGAATAAAGTCATATGTGTCTATTCCGTCATTACGGATGTGTACATGTAGTCTTTGTCGCCTTTTCTGGAGCATCGAGATCGGTATTAAATTATATGAGTATAACCGAATGTATATTAAATTTTAGAACTTGTTTTTGTGATGCATCCCGAGACCGCATAGTAAGTATTAGGATTTGCTAGATAAGAGGCACTAGGATTAACCCATGTTTAAACCTGTAATTGTTATTATGGTCACATCGATCATGTAACTATCCCACACCCTTGCCATGCTCTCATTTTTAGTGCAGGATACCCTAGTACAACCCTCTGAGCTTATCCTTTTCATGGTTCTTGTAATTTTCTTGTTAAGCCGGACTATTAATGAAGAACATTGTCAACCCTTAAACCAATCGTTACACCCAAATTGCCTTAGCCTACCTTGTATGTACCACCTTAATACATTATGTTTAACCCAAGTTAATTATTTGAGTACACGGTTGCTAAGTCCTTATCCTTGTAAATACTGTTTTGGGACGATTGAGATTTCATGGTAGTTGATTTGAATATTTATAGTCAAATATATAAATATAATATATATATATATATATATATACATATAATTAACTATATATATATATAAATATAGTAAATATATATATTATATATACTATATAAAATACATATATATCTATATAACTAAATACGAAACAAATAAGAAATAGTATAGAGATTATCCCTAGTTTGATAAAAAAAATTTGTGTGAGACAAACAATATTTTATCTCCTGGATGTCGTATCCCGACGAAGTGTGAATTGAAAACCTTGTTTCGGTTCGTGATCGCGTGCTTGAATTTTCAATATTTTAAATTTTAGATTCTAAATCTAAAAACGTGATCGCGTGCACATAAAGGCACGCTAAACTAGAAATAAAGGCAATTTAAAATTTTAACGACATTTAAAAACACTTAAAGCAAATTAAAACAAACTAATTAACCAAATAAGACCAAATAAAACTCTAAAATCTAAAAATGCAAATTTCTTAAACTAAAATGTATTAAACTAATTTTTGAAAAACAGAAATTATTTTTTTTGGATTTTTAAACTAATTAAAATCTTTTATTTTAACTAAATAATACTAAAAATTAAATTAAAAATACTAAACTTAAAATTTTGAGAAAATTTATAAAAATACTAGACACTATTCCTAAGGATTACAAAGAAAAACAAAACAAAAAGCTAAAACCAATAAGCTAGGAAAATTTGAATAAGCTGTTAAGCTCAAAACCTAAACTTACTATAACAATTAAAGGGTGCAAAGGTTAAATGAAAAAGACCAAAGGGCGCATTGGTAAGGTGTGTGTGTTGTGTAAGGGAGGTCACAAGTTCAAGTCCTGTGACAGTCCCTTTTTTTGAAAACATTTATTTTATTTTATTTTTGGAACAGTTATAGAATAAGCAAAAATAAGCACTTTTAATGAATGAACTTTTTCTGAAACTATGAATAAGCTAGGAAAAAGCTATTCTAAAATTGACAGTTTGGCTTAAAACCATTAGCTAAGCTTGCTTGGCTTTTTAGACTAAATAAGTAATTAGAAAAATGAGTAAATTGAAAACATATCTTTACCTAGACCCAATAAGCACTAATGACTAGGAATTAACAAACAAGATAAGCTGATAAGAAACAAAAAGGAAATAAGACAGATGACTCTAAATGGCTATAAAAGGACTTTTACCACTACTTTTAAGCTAAGTTTTTAAACCTGTAAGCACATAAAATAAGTTGAAAGCTAAAAACAGATTTAGAACTTGACTAAATTAACTCAAATAAGCTAGGATTAAGCAAAGTATCTGATGAAATAAGCTAGACCAAACAGCTAACATATGACAGACTACACTAATTTTTTTGGACTTTTTTTGAAAATGAAATGACTAGTTGTAGCTTAACTTTTAAGACTTAAAAAAATAACTTTAACACTCTAAAAACTTAAGACAGATTGAAAACAGACTTAAATAAGCTAAATTTAATCAAAATTATAAGCTAGAATCTAAGCACAAAATGGTTTGCATTAAGAGGCTTTAAAGTGTGACTCAACAATCTAGTGTTACTTGTCTATTTTGGAACTAAAGATCTCAAAAGGTTTTCTCAAAGACTTAAGACTCAAAACAGATTTAATAACCCAAATAAGACCCATTCTTAGCACTAAATCAACACCTTAAGCATCCATTTTATAAAAACAGCTAATACGCAGATTAGCTCAACTTTTGAACTAGCAGAACTTAAATTTGGTTTAAACAAACTTCAAAACTAAGCATAACTATTCTAAACTTATTAAAACTTTCATCAAGACTTAATAAGAGCTAAATGAAAACTAACTTGATCCTAAAATAGCTTTATCACCTATTTTGACTTTATACTATTGCTTATCCCAAACACCTCTTTTAAACATGAAATCTCATTTTTAAGCTAAAACAGATCCAAATAAGCCCTAATTTATACAAACAGATTAAGAACTAAAAATATAAAAGACAAATAAGCAAAAACTTAGGAAAGTTAAGCACTAAAAGATAAGTTATACTAGTAAGCAATTTTAACTCCTAAATGGCAGTTTTAACTAAAACTCATACTAAACTAATTATAATGATCTAAACTAGAAATTTAAGACATATTAAGCTAACATAAAACAGATTAAGCGCGCTAAAAACAACAATAAGCACTACTAAGCATAATAAGCAGTTTGATAAGCTGAGATTGAAATTAAGCAAAAATAAGGAAAACTAAACATACCTTAGTCCTTTGCTCAAACAAGGACTGAATTGCTCTTTAGAGCTTATCTATAAGCTACAGCTTATAAGAATAAGCTGGTGAAGTCCTATAAGCCCTTCCATTTCCGGCTTATCATCCAAAAAGCTCAAAACCACAAACCTTAACCAACTGACTTGAAAGTGAACAAACAAGCTCAAATAAGCTATTAGGAGCTTATTTAAGCTTAAAGATGGCTTGAGTAAGCATTTTAGCTTATTAAGAAATTTGAGTAAATTGCATAAGTAAAAGCTGTATTTAAAGAACACAATTAAACTAAAAATTACTTTTATTATTAAAAAGAGAAGTACATTAAGCTGAATACAAGAGATAAGCAAGAATTAAGCTGGAAAGTTAAGCTACACTACTCCTAATCTATCCTACTCTATTACTACACTAGATATCTTCTACTGTGTTAAATTCTTTCTATTTATAGGAGAAGATTGAAGCTTCTAGGCTAAAGGAGCGTCTTCAATCCTTTTGATCTCAACCCTTGAATTAAATTCCATCCATTTGAACCCTTGGATTGCCTCCACATACGTCCAACCAATAAGAATGTTAGGGATTGCCAGCGTGGCTTAAGTGGTGTCAGAGGCATCACAGCTTAGCCTTCTAGAAGGCGAGAAACAAGATTGGTTTTACTTGGTGTTATTTGTTGGAGGGTAAAAGGGAAGGGATGGTAAACAGTGAATGGCGTGGGTTTATATTGTTTTGACTTGGACCTTGACCCGAGTATGGATTGGGCTTGGGTTATTATTTGGGCCAGGAAATGGATAAGGGGTTAAATGGATTTGGATTTAGTATTTTGGACTTCAGAATTTATATAAGACTAAAGGGTTTATATAAATATCAAATGTTAATGGGTTGACCCGATCCACAAAACGGGTACGGGTTGGCCTATTAACAAATAAATATGCCTTCGGCTTCGTTTTTCCTACGCTTTACCAATCTCGTGCTCTGGTTTTGTCCTTTTTGCCTTTGTTTTTGTCCTTTTTATAAATATTCGTTACCTGCAAGACATAATTCATAAAACACGCAAATAAAATGTATTTTTCATGTATTTTTGGTCATTTAAGCTTATTTTGTTAAGGGATGAATTGATAGATGATTAAACCACATATTAATAGTATTCATTTATGAAAATTGGGAAGAGTAATAGTATTACCTCCAATAGAGCTCAATAAGCTCCATGTTATGTTGATCCATCTCAATTCGGGTCATAAAATAGTTTGCTTGTAAAGTATGTAAAAGTTCAAGTGTAGGGGTGTATCTATAAACCTCCATGATGTATTATATGTTTAAGCAATGGCAAGGCAAAAGTGTATAAAAAAATTGTATATAAAAAAAGTAAAGTAAAAAAAAATGTGTACGGGCTGCCATTTGCTTATATTTATGTTTATCATAGAGTCAAGAAAAGAAAAAGAAATAGATTGGTGTAGAGTTTTGTAGAGTTTGTATATTTTCGTCTGAATCTTGGCTTAGCAACCAAATCAACGTGTATACATATAAATAAATTAGCATAGACCCTTCTACTCCAAATTCACCCAAAGCCACCCAAATGTATCCCATCCATTCCCATTATATGTTATCTTACACCTACACCCCACATCCATTTAAAAGACCTCTTAGATAGTAACGAATAATACTTGCGCCTAAGCGGTGGAGGCTTGATCTTTTACCAAGCCTATGGTAATTTATATGCTATGACACATAATGCGTGTTAATTTTCCGTTTCCCCCTTTATGTTATAATTTACAAGTTTTAGAAGGTTGTGTTGTAAAATACTTTTAAAGAGTAGGTTAAATGACCCTTATATTGCTATTGGTTCTAGGTAGATGATTCTTGGAGGACGATTTAACAAGTTATCGCATGTTTCTTCTCCATTATTGAGCAAACCAGGGGAGTACTAGTTTCTTTTCCTTGTTTTCTTTTCCTTTTATTTGTTTTTACGGGTACTTCTATAAAACATTAGGGACAATGTTCAACTTAAGTGTAGGGAGAAATAAGCCTTAGAAACTATTCTTTCATTTTTCATTTGCTTTGTCCTTAAAATGATGGGTAATATATCGAAACATAACATAAAAAGGTAATTTTAACCAAAATTTAAATTTTTTTATGACACACACCGACGAAAACCGAGTATTAATAGCATCTCATGGATAGGAATGTATATGACTAGCACAAAAACCCTCAGAATTCCACTCCAAAAATGTGAGGTTCGCCTTTAGATCTATAGGAATTCGGGCATCCATTATTGATACCCAAGATAGTTTATACCTTTAGCTTTCTCGAGTTAAGGAGTGAGCAGTCATATGTGTTTATTCCATCATTACGAATGTGTACGTGTGGCCTTTGTCGCCTTTTCTGGAGCATTGAGATCGGTATTAAATTATATGAGTGTATTGGTAGTATATTAAATTTTGGAACTTGTTATTGTGATGCATCCCGAGACCGCATAGTGAGTATTAGGGTTTGCTAAATAAGAGGCACTAGGATTAACCCATGTTTTAAACATGTAATTGTTATGATGGTCACACTGATCATTTAAATATCCCACACCCTTGCCATGCACTCATTTTTAAGGCAGGATACCCCTAGTATAACCCTTCAACCCTATCCTTTTTATGATTCTCGTAATTTTCTGGTTAAGCTGGACTATTAATGAAGAGCATTGTTCACCCTTAAACCAATCGTTACACCTAAATCGCCTTAGCCTACCTTGTATGTACTCGCTTTTAGTACATTATTGTTTTAACCTAAGTTAATTATTTGAGTACACGGTTGATAAGTCCTTATCCTTGTACATACAGTTTTGGGACAATTGGGATTCATGGTAGTATTTATTTCGCAGAAGAATGGGGAAGAAAAATTAAATCAATACCCCCCATATGTTTGTTAGATGATCTCCATGTTATTTTGATCCACCTCAAATCGGGTCATTAGTTAGATTGTAGATAATCGAGTATGTAAAAGTTTAAGTGTAAGGGTGTATCTAAAAACCCCCATGATGTATTATATGTTTAAGCAATGGCAGGGCAAAATTATACGAAAAAAATGTATATAAAAAAAGAAGTGAAAAAAATATACGGGCTGCCATTTGCTTATGTTATGTTTATATTAGAGTCAAGAAAAGAAAAAGAAAGAGATTGATGTAGAGTTGTGTAGAGTCTGTATATCTTCGTGCGAGTCTTGGCCTAGCAACCAAACCAGCGTGTATTCGTATAAATAATTAGCTAACTCTTCCACTCTAAATTCACCCAAAGTCACCACCCAAATGTATCCTATCCATTTATGTTTCCATTATATGTTATCTTACACCTACACCCCCACAATCCTTTAAAAGACCTCTTAGATAGTAATGAATAATGCTTACCCCCAGCGGTGGAGGTTTGCTCCTTTACCAAGCCTATAGTAATTTATATGATATGACAGGTAATGAGTGTTGATTTTCCATTTCCCTATTATGTTATAATTTATTATATACCCGAGAGAAAGAGAGAATCCCAAACACTTATGTGAGGTGCTAGTACATACTTTTTTTTCTAGTATGTACTTTTCGTGCTTTTAATTACGAGGTCTATAAGGTTGTGTTGTAAAATACTTCTAAAGAGTAGGTTAAATGACCCTCATATTGCTATTGTCTAGGTAGAAAACCCCATTTTCTTGAGGACAAGCAAATCCCAAGTGTAGGGGTATTTGATGAGGTGTCATTTTATACACTATTGCGGGGTCATTTAGCCCCCTAAATCATGCAAATATGCCTAGATTATGTGCTTAATTGTTTGTTTTCAAGTTTTTGGCACTTGGATGGCATTTTGAGGGAATGCACGTGACTTGGGCTTATTTGGAGAAGAAACGGACGAGATTACAGACTTACACCAAATCCTTGAAGAAGTATTGCTTACAGAACGTGGAGACGGCGTCGCAGGCATAAAGTGACGCCGTCGTGATCCATCTAGTGACGGCGTCAGAGATTTAGTGACAGCGTCGGGACGTAACCGACTCAATGAGGATCTAGAATCATCCATGTAGCGACGGTGTTAGGATTACAATGCGACGCCGTCGCAGCGATATCTCTATATATACTAAACTAATTTTAGGGTTTCAAGTGTGTAACTTTTGGGATAACTTTGTATAACTTAGGGAGACGAACCCTAGCTCTTGTAGCAGCTTCATAGGTCATTTTTAGGTCCTCAAAACCCTATCAAACTACCTTGAATCCATGTTTTAATCTAAGTAAGGTTATTTATCATTAATCATTCAATATGTCTATGTGTTGTGTGATTGATTTATCTCTTTGCTTTCTTTATAACATGCGAGGTTAAACCCTCCTTTGTATTTGCTTATGATTGCATGAAAGTCGGATTGTGGATCCTTTTATTGTTGCTTCTTGATTGATGATTGTGCGCGTTAGGTTCTAGAAAACCAGCTTTTGTTAGTATCGTTGTAGACATGTCTAGGGAAATACAAGTGCGAAGAAAAGATACCATCGGGTAACAGTCTTCGTACTACCTTGCCCCTTTATATGGTTGATCCCTCTTAAGTTATTTCACATGCATTTAATGTACTCTTAGGGGCCTTGTAATAGTCTTCATACTACCTTACTTGTGTGTTGCCCTAACAGAACATTAAATAGACGGCGGGTTTGTGTAATCCGTTCATGACCTAGGAAATACTTACACATATCATCACAAGTGTAACAAGGAAACAAGATTAGGAGAAGCAATCTGATTAGTAACTCATGATTAAGTAAATACATTCAATTATCATAAAGTTATCACCAGTAGATTAGATATTAGTTTAATTAGTAGTTAAACAAACCAACCTCTCAAACCATAGATTTACCTGCTTTCATAAAACATAAAAACACAAAAATAATCTTCTCTCAACCCCTAGAATTCTGTTAGACCGTGATCAAGCCTTTCCAACCTATTCCCCTAGAGAACGATAACAACCCCCGAGTCTTCAAAGACATTGCTTGAAGATGTCTTCAGACATCTAGGATCATATGGAGGCAGATAAGTTTTCTCAATTGGGTTTATAGAAAGAAGAAGTATGTGAATATGTATAAAAGAGCATTGATATAGTTCTCCCTATTTATAACTTAGAATTGAATCTTGGTGAGCCAATGTTTGGAATAGATTGTGTCATGAGCTTTTCTGGTGTAAGGGGTAGCTGAAGTAAGTGGGGAGGGTGGTGCTAGGAGAGATGACACGGATGTGACTAGGGATCGTAGAGTAGAGAGATTAGTTGGAGAGGCTTATATAATTGGGTATTTTGGTGTCCAGCTGTAGGTATTGTTGATTGCTTGGTTATATGCTATGAAAAGAGAGACCAAAGTAGGTGACACGTGGACGCTTTCTTAGTCCAAGAGAATGGTGTAATATTTAGAGAGGTGCTTGTAACAGACTGATATAAAGAACATGATAGGCGTTGTAGCAATCACCATGCTGTGCATTCACAGTATTTGCAAAGATAAACTACTCAAAAATAGGTTCAAAATGCAAGAATGAAGGTTGCGGGTACACTAAGGCTCGAAATATGGTTTTTTTGAGCTTTGTAATTTCATGTTATACTTGATCCAAGATATATTAACTGTGCTTAAGGTTTTTCATTAAGGATTATAATCAAGGATTATGCTAAGTTGCTGGGTTAAAATGGTCATAAATAATGAAATAGAGTCCGTGAGTGGGTTCAATTTAGGGGCACATTAAGGGTTTCATAAGTTTTTCAAGCATTATAACTTATTGTACATTGCTAGGAAAATGATACATGATGAATTCGTAAACACATTTTAATGAGTTTACAATGCAACTTGTGATTGTTCGGGATAAAAGATGGTTGAGAAAGGAGTTAAACGAGTCGAGATGATCCATCAGGTACGTTAGAGGTTCTTCAGATTCAATTTCATATAAAATGATATAAGATTGATTAAATAATGAAAAATAGGATTGAGACAAAGTTGTAAAATACGTTATTACAACTTATTTGAGTGTTGGTTGAAGGTTTAAAAAGGGATAAAAACCGAAGAAATGGTCCATCAGACCGCTGTATCTTTAAACTAGGTATAAGGTTTTCTGCACATTGGAATTCTTGTACATATGTAACTGGAATGAGGGGGGCGGGGGTAATGCGTATAGGAGTTGATGATAGAAGATGAGAAAGAGTGTATACTTGGCTATGTAACTTGTACTATATGGGTTGTACAAGTTTTCTATATAGAAAATGGAGTAAAAATGCTATTTTTTGGATATCGTGCATTAATGAATTGTACATATTGCTTGAAAGCTTTGTACTTGACTGTAGGAGTTTATATTCAAAGTGAGATTTAAAATATTTGTACATATGCTTTAGTAGCTGTACATCACTTTAGAAATTAACCCTTCATGATTTTAGGATATGAGGTATACGATCACGCTGTGTTGGGCCATATCTGATTGAGCAAGGTGGGTAGTGAGGACTCTTTTTTCCTCCTCAAGCTGACGAACACGTTGTTCAGCCTCCTACAACCTCAAAGACTTAGGACCCAGATCTCTGTAACACCCCCAAAATGGGTCGTAGCGGAAATATGCCCGGGAGTGTTACTTCATGAATATATTGCACAAGATACGGGAGAACGACCTCTAAATGATTCATTTTGAAAGATACATTTGATTCCATTGCAAAGTTTGTTACAAAAGCACCATGCTTTAATAGTTCACCAATATGAAAAACGTAAAGATTTTAATACATAACTGATGTGTGTTTTGCTAGCTTTAAATTTATAATAATAGAAATACCGATTTTTACTAAAAACACAACACTCTGGTAAGTATACCCTATGTTAATACAAATAATGTCTAAAAAGGTTATTTATATTTTTCGACCTCTCAACGTTTTGATAATAACAAAATGTAAAAACGTTTACGATAAAAATAAATGTTACAAATTATTAATCGTAAAATTCCATTTCTAAGATTAGTGGTCACTTAAGGTATGTACAAATAAATCATTAAGCATAATTAGTGATCAAGAAAATATTTTTTCTTAACCATTACATTTTCACAAAAGTATTTTACAAAAATAAATATACAAAAATATTTTTTTAATAAATAAAATATAATGTCTTTTTTAAATAATAAAATTTGAATATGGGTTTCCTCCCAAAATGGAAGCTTTCATACCAGATACAACATTCATCACAAAAAGACAAAAATAGGAGCAGAGTCTACTAGGCGGCCCCCTTATAGGCACGGCGGCCCCCAGATATATCTGGGACCACCAGGACCGTCAGAAGACGACCGTTGGATTCGCTGGCTATAAATACTGCACTATTGCTGGTAGAAAAATACACCTCTTTGCACGAATTTTTCTAGTCTTCTTTCTCTCTTTAAAAACCTTTTTTCTCTCACTAAATCTCTTGATCACTAATATTGTTTGATCTTGTTTCAAGTGATCTAGTCTCTTCTTCTCATCTCTCCTCTCTATCAAGTGCAAGAGAAGAACATTCGTATTCGCCAAGAAACGAATTGTTATTTAGTGATCTCTCCTTCTTTCTTCTAAGTATCAAATCTCTATTGTAATTATCTTGTGTAATTGTATGATTCGGATTGTGTGTAAATCTGATAGTGTAGATCTTGTGATTGTATAGAGTTTGTGAAGTGGTTGATTGGTTCTAGCTAAGATTAGGACTCGACATTTAGCTTAGTGAAGGAAAATAACATAAGCGACGTGTAAACAGTTTTCTCTGCTTGAAGGGAGCTTGTTGACATAGTGAAATCTCGAGTAGATTATTCGGGGAGTGGATTAGGGTGAATAAGAGCTTCGTAGCTGATGAGGTGTCATTTTATACACTTTTTTGGGGTCATTTAACCCCCTAAATCGTGCATTTATGCCCAAAATAGGTACTTAATCGTTCTTTTTTAGGTATTTAGCATTTGGAAGGTATTTGGAGGAAATACACGTGACTTGGGCTCATTTGGAGAAGAAACGAACAAGAGTACAGACCTACACCAACATCTCTCAAGATTATGTTCTTAGCGGCCGGAGACGGCATCACAAGATATACGTGACGCCGTCACAACTCATCCCATGACGGTGTCACAAGAATTCACAACGGCGTCAGCTCGCATGACCCAGCCTAAGATCTAGAATATTCTCTTTCATGACTGCGTCACGATTAAAACGCGACGCCGTCACAGCGATTTTTCTATATATACAAATCCGTTTTTAGGGTTTAAGTGTGTAACTTTAGAGTAAAAAAGGGAGACGAACCCTAGTTTGTTTGGCAGCTTATTAGGATGATTTTAAGGCTTCAAAACCCTATTGTACTTAAAAAGAAGCTTGCGAAAAATAACAAAGCTAAAATGGTTATTTACAATGCTTTTCTAAGAAAAGAATATGAAAGGAATTTTCATGTGTAATACGCAAAAGAAATTAGAACTTTTCAATCACTATCAAGGTACTAACAAGTCAAAGATAACAAGATCGACCTTTTGGTACAACATTTTATGTACAATTCTTCATTTTGAAGATGAATCTATAGATAATGCTTTTGCATAGATTTAAGACTTTCATTATAGTCTAAAGCTCTTGATGAGGTTATTCTTGCAAGAAATTATGATAGGAAGTTTCTTAGGGCTCTACATCCTAGATGGAAAGCAAAGGTCACAACGATTGAAGAGTCGAAAGACTTAACATCACTGTCACTTGATGAACTCATCGGGAATCTCAAAGTTTATGAGATGATCATCAATAAAGATTCTGAAATAGTCAAAGCTAAGGGAGAAAGAAAATCTCTTGCTTTAAAGACTAAGAAAGAATCTGATGATGAGAAGTGTTCGACTTCTAGAAGTACAGATGAAGAATACGCCATGGCAGTTAGAGACTTCAAAAAGTTCTTTAAGAGAAGAGGTAAATTCGTGAGACAACCTCAGAATGACAAAAAGACGTTCCAAAGAAGCCGTGATGACAAAAACAGAAAAGGTGATATAAAATGCTTTAGATGTGGTGATCCAAATCATCTAATTGGAGAATGTTCAAAACCACCGAAAAACAAGAACCAAAGAGCTTTCGTCGGAGGTTCTTGAGTGATAGTGGTAAAGAAGATGGTGAGAAGGTCGAGGACGAACGTGTCTCGTGGCTCAAGATCATGTGAGGTATGTCCGAACCTCTTACTTAGTGATGAAAACTCATTAATTAGATGAGTTAGTTTTAGATAATGAATATGATAATAACTGTACAAAATGAGTTTAAAGATTATCACTAAAAACAAAAGACTAAAAGCCACTAGAATAGTTTAGAAAGAACTTTGTATCTAAAGAAAAAGTGTCTACACTCGAGAAAAACAAGGGAGTTGAAATGTTAAGTAATCAATATTCCTCCGGTGATAAAAGTGGTTTAGTTTTTAGTTCATTGAAGCATCATATAGTGGAACTAATGAAATAAAAATTTATGAAAGCTCAGAAAAGGCGTCCTTGATGAGGTCCATAAATATGACGGGGACACCATGTTGTACAGGCGGCCCCCAAAATAATTATGGGACCGCCAGCACCTACGCCTAGATATGAGAAATGTATGTCTTTTCCAAAATCTATTTTGGGTCCTATACCAAAACACATAATAGTAAACAATGTCAAAGTTCCCGTTGCTATTGATAATGAAGTTAAACAATTTTATAAGTTATTGTTAAATCTGTGTTGGTTTTTCAAACTTATTTTAGATCAAAAACTCCCCACTAGAGAGTTTCAATAATAATTATCCTCGTCCTATGATACCTGCAAACAAAAAGACATTGGTCGAAAAAAATCAAACCTTAGTGGCTTTCGTAACCTAGAACAATTTCCAACGTCAAAAGTTAACATGTAATGGGAAATGTGTCTACCATTCTCACATCCAACCAATTACATCATATGCAAGGGATGTTTAGCATATCACTTTGGATCACATACGTATTGGGGACCATATGTTTGGAGTCATTGTCGTATATAATAGATATGCCTGGAGTCAATTGGAACCCGATGAGTGGATAAAAGATAGAGGAGCTCCAAACGCATGACGGTAAACAAAAGCTCTTTCAAGTTACAAAGGCATACAAACGGAGGTAATGTTATTTGGGAAGCAATCCTCGCGTAACTTCTATTGCCAAATGTATGATTCGAATGTGTCTCTCAAACTTAGATTATGTAGAAATGTATATACTTAAGATTAAATTGCTAAGTGTAGGGACAAATATATGTAATAAGTGTAGAGTAACTTTCTCGTGTACATGATAGTGAAATTACCAAAGTTTGGTATGTTCCATAGGCTAGAGGTATTAGGAAGAAAGGCTTATATGTGTGAAATTAGGAGAAATAAACCTAATAGACAAATTTGTTCTGGCAACGATTTGATGAAAACGCTCCATGTTGTGGCAAGGGAGATTAGGTCACGCATATTTGCGTCTCAATTCAATCATTAGCATCTAAGGAATTAGTTTAGAAAGTTACTAGCTTATGGTTTGTCAACACTTCTATGATGCTTGCAAAATTAGAAAACAAGCTCACGTTAGTCACAAAGCTAAGAATATAGTCTCAACGACTAGATGCTTAGAATCCCTTCATATGGATCTCTTCGGTCCATCCGCCATACGGAGTTACAAAGGAAACCGCTACACCTTAGTCATTGTAGATGACTACTCTAGGTATACTTGGACTAGATTTCTTAAGGACAAAACCGAAGCCTTTGATCAATTCGAAATATTTAGTAGGAAAATTCAAAACTAATTAGAATGTACAATAGTGTCAATAAGAACCGACCACGGTAGGGAATTTGATAATGAGGTGTAATTTGGAGAGTTTTGTAATGCCAATAGAATTACACATAACTTCTCAGTTCTACGCATACCTCAATCAGATGGCGTGGTTAAAAGGAAAAATAGGACACTTCAAGAAATGAATAGGACTATGTTGAATGAGCAATCGTTGCCACAAAATTTTTGGTGTAACGTCGTAGATACTTCAACATACATTCTCATCTGAATCCTAATTAGAGCTATTCTAGGAAAAACACCTTATGAACTCTTGAGTGGTAGGAAACCTGCTCTTTTTTTACTTTAGAGTGTTTGGAAGAAAGTGATTCATTTAAACACATAAGACTACATTATAAAGTTGCCCCAAACTCTTATGAAGGTGTCTTTTTAGGTTAATCCCAAAAATAGTATAGCTACATCTTCCTTAACTAAACATACTAGGAAAGGTCGAAGTATCATCATCGGTGACATTCGATGAAACTCCTCCACCCTCTAAGACATCACCCTTGGTGGATGATGACTTAGATGAAGAAGAAGCAATTAAGGTTACCGAAAAGAAAAACTTAGAAAATGACATTGAGGATGAAACTTTAGAGATTGACGAAATAGTCAATATTAAGGAGTCTAGGAACCATCCATTAGAAAATGTCATAGGAAACCTTAACCAAAGAACCCTTAGATCACAAGCCTAAAACCAAAGTAACTTCTTTTGTTTTATATCAACTATAGAACCTAAGAATGTGAATGAAGCCTTAACGGATGATAGTTGGATAGTCGCCATGCAAGAAGAATTAAATCAATTCATTGCTAACGACGTTTGGGAGTTAGTTCCACAACCTAAGAATATGACAATCATAGGAACTAAGTGGGTGTTTAGAAATAAGTTAGACGAGAATGGTATTGTTTTTTTTTTTTTTACTCGAATTTAAAGGTAGGTTAGTTGATCAAGGCTATAATAACCAAGAGGGCATCGATTATGATGAAACTTATGCCTCAGTTGCTAGACTTGAGTCAATTAGGGCTACTATTAGTATGATTGTGTTTAGATTTTAAAGTATTCCTATGGATGTAAAAAGTGCATTCCTAAACGGTTTTATCAATGAGGAGGTATGCGTGGTACAACCTCCAGGATTCATTGACTTTGAATAATCGGTTCATGTTTAAAACTAGTAAGCTTTATAAGGTCACTAAAACAAGCACCTAAAGCTGGTATTGATAGATTAAAATTTTTCCTTTATTATAATAGAATACAAAATGGGAATGGTAGATACACTTTTTACCAAGAAGAAAAGTTCAAACCTCATCATCGTTCAAATATATGTCGACGACATTACTATTTGGCTCGGATTGTTCAAGACCATGTGTGATAAAAATTTTCAAAATCATGCATGACGAGTTTGAGATGAGCATGATGGGCGAACTTAACTTCTTCCTTGGACTACAAATAAAACAAATGATGTGTATTTTCTTTATTTCAATTAATATCATTAAAGACAATGCTTAAGAAGAAATTTAGCTTAGAAGAATCTAAACCAATGAAAACCCCCATGTCCTCCGATACCAAACTTACAAAAGACGAAGAGTGTGAGTCGGTAGATAGTACCAAGTATCGAGGCATGATAGGTAGTTTATTATACCTAACGGCAAGTAGGGCCGTTATCATGTTTAGTGTCTGCCTTTGTGCCCGCTTCCATAGTGGCTCCCTAAAACCCTCACTTGAATCGTTAAGCGTATCTTTTGATACATTAAGACTATGTAATTAGGATTATGGTATCTATGGGGGAATGGCATAGAAAACATTAGGTATATGCCGACTTTGAGCATGGGGAGTTTTTGTTAAGAGACTTGCGGTATTTGTACATTCGTGGGATGTTGTTTGACATCTTGATTCTCGAAGAAACAAACCGCTCTTGCTATATCCACTACTGAAGCCGAATACGTAAGCACCGAAAAGGCATGTCAACAAGCACTATGGATGAAACAAGCTCTTATCGACTATGACATTCGACTCGACGACGTCCTGATCATGTGTGACAATAAAGGTGTGATTGACCTTAGCAAAAAACCCACCCCCCCCCCCACCGTGCAACACTCTTGATCCAACATAATGAAATTTTTCACACTTTTTCTTGATAATGTACAGAAGGACATATCTCAATCGGAATAAATGCCATCCGTCGACAAACATCGCTTGGACATTCTTTCGAAACCTTAAAACATGAAATCGTTTTAAAAATAATCCTTCGTCTTGTTAGAAATGAAGGAAACACATTCATAATTCGTACTAGTCCGCTTCTTCTTTTTCTGTTCAATTCTTGTCCGACGTTCCTTTCCGTGTCGTGACTATTTAACAACTTCATCCGAAGCTTGTTAAATACTTTTAATTCGCGAAATGCAAATTCATTAGTCACTCTTCCTAGTAAATTCGTGTTAAAATTTAAAAGTCCAAAAAAATTATAATAGGGCGGCCCATGATCCGATATGGGCGCCACCAGCTACAATTAAATACTTCACTTAGTCAAAAAATTCAAAAATAAAAAACAAAACCCCTTACTCTTGCTGCAGCAAACGAACACGACCAACCAGCCAAAAACATCAAAATCACCATTTAACTTGAATTGAAGATAAAATCAACACACACAATCATTCATAACATCATCAACATTATCAATTGTAAGTCATTTCATCTATTTTGTTTCAATTTGAGTCTAGGTTCAATGATGTTCACAAAACTGAAATTAGTGATATTAAATTTTTTCTTTCAATTTTGTACAATTAGACTACTAGGATACTTATGTATAACTAATATGCTCCCTTGACATAGGTATTTACATACATAGTAAGTTTTTTGTATAATTATTTTAGAACCAAAACCCAACATTTTATTTTCTATCACTCACAGTTAGCGTACATTAAAAATTTTGGTTATGCATTGTTAATACAACTTAAAAACGTTTTTAAACACATGCATAATGTTAGGATCTGGTACTAGATAGATCTTCTAGCCTTTGTGGTTGTATAGTACTTATGTAATCACAAGCATATACATGAGAGACTCTAGCAAATGTTTAGGCGGAAACTAAACAATTCAACAAAGAAGAACAACTATATGAACAACGATCCTCTATGGATCTTTCTATTGATAATAAATTGTTTTTCTAATTTGCAATCGGTGCCAAACCCTAATGCTAAAGGTTTCTTTTATAGAGAAGAAACCCTAAACTAGTCAACAAGAAAACTAAAATCTCGTAAGAGATATACATCAATATCTTCCTAATTTATCTCATTCCTATATTAATGAGATAATTACAGAATATAAATATAATTCTTAAATTACATTAATTACGTCTTATATATAACAATCAGCAGATTCCTATCTTGTCAGCAGAACGAGAACATGACCAAGCAGAACATAATCAGCAGGAACGCTACTTGAAACTACCAGCAGGAACGACTTAATTGCCATCAGCAGAAACGAAATCTCTACCAGAAGAACGGACTCTTAGTCGTGGACCACATTAGTCGTTTCAATTATTCCCAACAATCCTCCCCTAAACTTGGTTTTGACTCCGTTAATTCCAAGTTTCTAGATAGATCTTCGCAAAGCAAGAGGATTGAGTGGCAGCAGAAACAAAGTAGTCAGCAAATATTTATGAAGACAGCAAGAACAACCGAACCAGCAGCATCGTAAACACCAGCAGATACAATGTAACCAGCAGCAGAAACCGGAGCAGCAGCATCCAAAACAGCAGCATCAAAAGAGCAGCAGCTTCCAGTCTTTGCAGCAACATAAGTAGATTTGATAAGCCTTTACCAAGTAGCTACTCACTCTTGGGCTAGATGATACTTTGGTGAAAACAGACACCCTGGTGTAACAATAACCAGTCCAATTTCTCAGAACATGAATCAAGGGTGAATTGGAATACCCTAACAGTTTTTGGCAAACCGTCACAGCCATACAACGGATTTGATACGTCTTTACCTGTAGCCGTTTGCTCAGGACTAGCCAACTCTTCATACACAGAGTAATATGGTGAGTTGATAACCATACAATTTTTAGTAAATTGTCAACTTCAACGGATTTGAGATAGTCTTTTCCAGAGCCGTACCATCTTGGACTAGCCACTTCTTTGTTACAAGAACATGGTGAAGTGAAGGCCATAGAGATTTTTAGCAATCCCTTTACAGCTATAACGGTTTGAGTTAACACCAAAGCCGTTTGCAATGGTAGAGCCAGACTTTTGGCTTGGCTGTGAGCCATGTGAGCTAAAAACCATTTGTCGTGCAGTGCAAGCGCTAAACAAATCTTATACAAACACTAAAGTTTTTTTTTTTTTTTTTTTTAAATAAGTTACCTAAACTATTGAAATAACTACAAACACAAACATAAAAACAACTTACATAGGGGCAGATGCAAGACACTCATATGATTCCCGTAAGCCAGCTTGAATGTCTTGAATCAACACTCCCCAGAACAACAAATCCCGTCAGTTATGAGGTGGAACTGTAAGCCTGTTGGCGTAATCCATTCAAGCAGTTTAGCCCGGATAGGATAGACATTGTCCAAAACATATAAACAGTTTTCCCATTCGTTTAAGTCCAAGAACATGAACAGAGCTCTTGGGATACAATTTCTAGCTGCCTCCCCATCCAGTCATTCTTGTGTTCTCCAAAAAATCTTCCACTTCATTAGAATGAAGGGACTGACACAAAAAGATTAAATCATCAAAAGGTCTAAACCAACATCTACATCTGGTTCAGTCTGAAATTTACACTATTCATCCGTCGGACGTAACAGAAGGAGATCCTCACGATAGACTGATGGTAGCAACTCATTTCAAGTAGGAAAAAAGGACTTTTCGCACGTCGATTATCCTGATTTAAAACATGATAATAACTGTTAATAAGCGAAAAGGATCACCATTCCTAATCTTTAAATGCACCATATGAGTGGGGGAATATAATTCTCCTATATCATCATCACTCTCTACTCTCAGAACTGAAGATGTCTTCAATTGGTTTATCCCATTAAAGAGTCATCACTTCTCACCCAACGATGTTTTCGACGAGAAGTGGTGGAGAAGCAGTTGAGTCTGGAATGGTTTCAACCTTTACCTGTGGGTCAACAATCTCATACATCGGAAAGCTTGTCCACAACAACCATACACCAGCACAGAAATATACTGACCTTAAAGAGTATCTCAGCTAGTACTTCATCATCCCGAGTCAGGGTCAGCGAGCAACGCGAGACATACGCCTATCTGTCTTCTTCCTCATCACTATCTAAGGAAAAACTCATTAACTACCGCCTGATGTGGATTCAAACAGAAACATCAATTGGTATGTGATCAGTTGAGACAGGTTGACGGGGAAGAAATATCTGCGAATCTGCAATTGGTGAAATCCACTCTCACGGTGTGAACCAACAGAATCCAGTGCTGCGAAGTAGGGGAAAGTAGAATCAGGAAAACACCAAATACACCTCGCAGAAGTGGGAGCAGCAGAGCCAGATAAAGAGGAGCGAACTAGCAGGATGAAAATCTGACCACAAGTAGAATATGATCATTCAAGCAGGTTGTGTGGTAGCAGCTGGACATTAGAAGGAATGTGGAAGAGCGCGTTCAACCCGTTGTCTTTTAGAAGGAGGCTCAGTTATAGCAGGCTTGGGTCGAAATAGATTATATTGAGCACTCAACAAAACGTTCTTTTCAGAGTCTGCAGATATTCTCGTACTCTTCAATCAACTGTTGTTTAGACATAGCCTTGACAGCGGTCATTGTGATGGTACCATTATGAGCTGCACACCATTGATTTTTAACCAAATTGCGCATCATCTGTGTGACCTCAGATTGCTTCAGCGGCTTACCCTTGAGTGCTCTATAGCGTAAATCTGCCAAGGCTCGCTTCTTCCGTTCCTTAATGGCAGTCATGCGCTCAATAAAGTTGTCTTCGTTGACATCAGCTCCCAACAACTCACGTGCCAATGCAGGATTTGTACCAACTTGCTCATCTAAGGCAACCCCCACACCAAACCCCCCCCCCAACCCACCACTAGTCACGTTTTCCTGTCATACGCAGCATGAGTTCATCTAATTCTTTGCGCGCTGCTCAGAAACATTGGCAAAGTTGCTCTGAAGCCAAATCCTCAGCCTGTAATCTGTTGACCAAACCGCGCACTGCCTTTTCTTCTTGAGGCGTTTCATGGCTGTGCATCCTCTGCAAGAAACTCAGCAGGGATATCCAAATCAGGCATGGGAGCCTTTCCTTTATCAGCACCAATAGACGGACCAGCAGGTTCAGAGATTGCCGCTTGAGGAAGAACATCAACAGAAAGAGGAGCGAGAAACTACGCAAAAGCTGAAGTATTAAACTCTGTCCTGGCACGTTCGATCAAAACCGACCTCTTACTCCGAGAGACACGCCTCCCTCTGCGCGTTCTCCATATCTCAGAGGGGATCAGCTGATGATCGTGACCCAGAGCTTCAGATGCCATACGTGATAATCCTTCAATGTCAACATCATCCTGAATATCCACATCCCCTTCGGTGGCAGGGGCATCACCCACAAAACGTGCTGTCCTCAACTGTTTAACCGTTCTTTCCAACTTCTTTACTCGAGATACAAGTGTCAAAATAGCTCCCCCCATGATTTTCTTTGAGTTTCCTAGCTCTGTTTCCAATGAGTCTATACGCCCCATACACCTGTCAAGCTTAGCATAATGAATATGTGAGCAGCACAAACTATTCAGGCAGCAGATACATTGTTACACCAGCAGGAATGGAGACTACCAGCAGAAACCAAGTGACTAGTGGCAGAGACCAACCAACCAGCAATATCAAGCTGAGCACAGCAGAAACATGTTACTACCAGCAGAAATAAGTCAGCCAGCAGGAACATGATACCACCAGCACAAACCAGTCTAGCAGCATGAATAGATGTATTGGCAGCATAAACAACTCCATGCCAGCTAGAATATATTCAGCCTGCAGAAGAGTCATCCCACAGCCAGAAACATACACCCAGCAGGAACATACACCCTATCAGCATATTGAATCACCAGCAGAAAGTATGCCACCAGCATCGTACACGGAAGCAGCAGCGTATCCATAGTACCAGCAGAAAAAAGGATCAGCAGGATGGATAACTACCAGTCAGAACCATAGTCACCGACCAGAGAAACAATCGTCCAGCAGAAAGGATAACTACCAGCAGAACCATAGTTACTGACCAGCAGAAAACCAATCGTACAGCAAAAGGATAACTACCAGCAGAACCATTGTACGACCCGCAGAAACTAATCATCCAGCTGAAACGAATCTCCAGTAGAATCATAGTATGACCAGCAGAATATCATCCTGTCAGCGAAGGAAGAATGTACACCTTAGCAGCAGTATTTTACTACACTGCAAATACAGAAATTAGTATCCCACAAAACAACTATCCACTTCATGGAAAGTTAAAATATACATATATACAACACAAGCCTCCCCTTAGGCTTTATACCTCCCTCAAATCCACGAAAGTGGGATTACCATCCCTATATGGACCACAGATATCAATTCATGGTCATCAAATGCCTTGGTCAGTAATCAGCACATTATCTTTGGTGTTGTAGACATCATGCACCTGTATCAAGTTCTTCTCATTGGCATCTCTTATAAAGTGATGCCTAATCTCAATATGCTTGGTCCTCTGATGAAAGACTGGGTTCTTCACAATGCATATGGTGCTCTGGTTGTCTATGAAGATTTTGGTATTCATGAAGTTGAATCCATAATCCAGCAACTGGTTCTGAATCCAGAGTACCTGTGCACAGCAGCTAGCAGCAGCAACATACTCGGCTTCTGTAGAAGAAGTAGCCACAATAGTCTGCTTCTTGCACTGCCATGAAATTAACCGTCTGCCCAGAAATTGACATCCACCTGTAGTGGATTTACAGGTCACCTTTTTTTGAGACACTAGCATAAATCAATGTCACTGTAGGCTTCCAACTGAAAGGGAGAATCTTTAGGGTACCACAAGACCGAGTTTTTGTTGCCCTTTTAGTTATTGAAAATTTTTATTGGACTGAATTAGATGAGAAGTCAGTGGAGTAACTTGATGTCTTGAACAAGCACTAACTGCAAAACTTTATGTCAAGGTCTTGTACTGTGAGATACATAGTGAGCCAATCATTGATCTGTACCAAATGTACATTTAACTGGAGGGCAGTTTCATCTTTCAATTTTGGTCCTTAGCAGCTTCTAGGTGTGGTTGCATTCTTACAGGTCCATGTCGAATTTAGTAAGCATATCTTTAACATACTTGTCTTGACTGATAAAAAGACCATCAGGCAACTGTTTTACCTGTAGACCTAAGAAGAAAGTCATCTCTCCCATAGCACTCATTTCAAATTCACCTTTCATCAACACCTCAAATTCATCACACCAGGCTTTATTGGTTGACCCAAAGATGATGTCATCCACATAAACCTGTACCAAAATTATATCCCTGGAATCTTTCTTGATGAAGAGTGTCTTGTCAATAGTACCTCTTCTGTAGTTGTGTTGTAACAGAAAAGTAGACAATCTTGCATACCAGGCTCGAGGTGCTTGATGAAGTCCATACAGAGCTTTAACCACTCTGTATACATGCTTTGGGAAGTAAGGATCTTCAAATCCTTTAGGCTGAGTGACATACACTTCTTCTTCAATTTCTCCATAGAGAAAGGCACTCTTAACGTCCAGCTGATATACCAGAAAGCCCATATAAGAAGCAAAAGCCAAAAACAGTCTGATAGCCTCTATTCTGGCCACTGGTGCAAATACCTCATCGTAATCAATGCCCTCCTCTTGTCGGTGTCCCTGTGCAACCAACCTTGCTTTATTCCTTACAACTATGCCTCTGGCATCCCGCTTGTTCTTCAAAATCCATTTTGTCCCTATTGCATGTTTGCCAACAGGGAGAGGGACAAGTTTCCATACTTGCTGATTGATGAACTGTTGCATCTCTTCTTGCATAGCATCAACCCAATCAGGATCCTCAAGTGCTTTAGCTATACTAGTTGGTTCTAACTGAGAAAGGAAGCAAGCAGACAGACAATGGAGTTGGTCTGTATGATTGGTCCTTTGTTGATCTTGAATATATCCAATGAACGCACTTTCACCAAACTTGGATTTTTGAGCTCTGCTTCTTGTCATAACAGGAGACGCAAGATCACCAAGAATCTGAGACTGAGGATGAATTGTGTTCACCCGTTTGGTAGGAACTGGATTCACTTCCACAGCAGGTGCTAAATTGGTAAGAGTAGCACGAAAATCATCATCATACGAGGAAGATGTGAAAATGCCCGATGAGATTTGATCCATGCATACATCAGAGGGGACGGGAAATCGTGTAGTGTTTTCACTTGAGCCCAATTGTTGACCAGGAGGAAGTGTAGACTCATCAGCGTATACAGGGTTGAAGTCAGCAGAAACAGATGAACTGACAGCAGGATTGCTCTCATCAGCAGGTTCAAAACTACCAGCAGGTGGAAAGCAATCAGCAGGATTACTACCAGCAGGATCACTATCAGCAGAAGGACTGCCAGTAGATACACCATCAGCAGAAACAATACCAGCAGGTTCCCTAACAGCAGAATCAATGCCAGCAGGATCCGTAACAGCAGAAACACCTTGGTTTCGAATTTCAGCTTCAGCTTGACATAGTATTTCTGCTGTTGCTTGTGAGAACAAATAACCATATCGTGCAGCTGCGTCCTTAGCTTCATATTCTTGTCTTTGAAGCTTAGCAAGCTCTTCTGCATAATCTGCATTGCGTTCCATAACACTAGGACCATTGCTTGATGAAGGACCTGCAAAACTGTTAGAAGGAAATGAAGGAACCACTATCACTTGCTCATCTACTTCTGAATCTGAGTCATGATCTTGTGTACCTGTATTAATGTTAGTTTCTTGTGTACCTGCAGGTGTGTCAGTTTTAAAACGAGTATAACCTAGTGAATCAGTTAAATAGTCAAGGTCAAAGTACCACTCATGACCAATTCCCTGAACATTTTGGGTTTATCTTCTAAAAATCGCAGATTCATGGTTTCCTCTACCCTCTTGTTAGGTAGATTATAAACCCTATAGGCCTTGCTATTGGAAGCATACCCAACAAGATAACCTTCATCAGCTTTACCCTCAAATTTTCCCAAATGGTCACTGGTGTTAAGGATAGTTACTTGACACCCAAAAGGTTTAAGATGACCTACTGAGGAACCTACCCAATATCAATATCAAAGGTATTTTTATTATGTGGGATTAGTAATAGACACCTTGTATAAAACATAGCAAGCCGTGCTAACAGCCTCAGTCCAAAACATGGTAGGTAATTTAGAGTCAGCCAACATGGTTCTAGCAGCCTCTATAAGAGTCCTATTTTTCCTCTCAGCAACCCCATTCTGCTGTAGGGTTCTGGATAACTATATCCCTTAAATTCTCTTTTTCCCCACAGGAGTTCAATAATTTTTTGCATTTTTGAACGCTGCCCATAATCACACCTTAATCTTTAAACCTTTTTATTTAGCTGGTTTTTCTATTAAGGAAAATAAATTCTTTACGGACATAAAATGTTTCATCCTTAGTACTACAAATAGAAAGTCCAAGAAAACCTGCTAAGTCACATAACCATCTAAGGAGTAGTACTTCCTGTCAATACTCCTTATATTGTAGGACCAAAAAGATCCATATGCAGCAATTGGTAGAGTTTTCAGTAAATAAGTTCTCAGAGAAATATGCTTAGTAAGAAGCCTATGTTGCTTTCCTTTTGTTGCAGCAACATAGTTGTGTAGGTGGTGAACACCTTGAGAAGTGTAACCTCAACCAGACCTTCCTTTGCTAACTTGTTGATTTGTTTTGAAGTTCACACGAGCCATCCTTCTGTGCATCTTGTGGATTCATCCAAGGAATGCTTTTGCTACTAAACAAAGTTAACATTTTTGTTCTGGTCGTAGGTCGGAGATGCCTGAAGGTGTAGAGATCACATTTCTATGAATTCTGATGTACCACCTGACCGTCCATCAGGTAATTGGAAGACTTCTGTAAGCACCAAACAATATGTCTGTGAAGAGAACTATTGTTTCATTTTTATCACAGAATTGTGCTTCAAGAGAACAAGTTTAAAGTGTTGCAGCTCTTCAACATAGTAAGAACATTTTTCAAAGTCAAGCTTTGATGTCCTTTTTGGGTGCCTTTTCTGATATTCTAACATCATCCACCTCCAAATTCGACAATTGCCACCCTTGACCTGCACAAAATCATCAAGCTTCTCATGTTTACCTGTCATACTTCTGATCACCACTGTTCACTATACCTATGTCATTATCTGTACTAGATCACCCACAAATCATACAACAACCAACTTAGTACACGTGAGGAGACCCAAGCCAGTAATCTGACTTGAGCCTGCCTTGTGGATCATTAAATGTGAAAACCATGTGTGATGATGAGAATCCACATTCCAAAATTGTGGTCTTTTAATCCTCCAAGATTAACTGCTGAGTCTTAACAGCATACCCATCGGCCATAGTCATATACATAAGGTCATATAAGTAAGGCCAATACATAATTATTAAAATATACAGATGAGGTCTTAAAAAATGGTCTAGCAGCAGGATTAAGCCAACCAGCAGAAACTGGTCTATCAGCAGAAACAGGTGCTGGTCGTTTAGACCAACCAGCAGGATGTCCAACCCTTTCAGTAGGTTTTGGTCTACTAGCATAATTGACTGCTGATCTGTTTCTACTAGCAGCAGGATCAGATCCATCAGCAGTAACAGATGCTGACGAATTCCTACTACCAGCAGGAACAGATGCTGCTTTAGATTTACAAGGGACAGAATCTACACAATTATAAAAGTCCACAATCTACTCTCTCTAGTGTTTCTCTCTCTAAAAACTAGCCCGATCCAAGAATCGAACCCGTGTTATGATATAGGATATACCACAGCAACACTAGGAAAAGCAGTTTTCTTCTCTAACTTATCATCTGACACCAACTCCTCAACCAATGGTGTATCAGTAGACTTCCTAACCTCATTAGAAATATCTTCACTTTCATTCTTACTATGCTTAGGTCCATAGCCTTCAAACTCAGGCTGTTAGAACTCCTCTAGACCAGAGTTAGACAAATCAATCTTTGGGGGTGAAAATAACCCTGTAGGGGGAGGTGGAACAACATTATAGTTGACAAACCCCACACCCTTTCTACTGTTATCATTTATCTGACTCCCTATTAATTTGTCTAAACTCTTAGAAGCATTTTCAAATTTGTCAATTTTAAGCTGATTGCTTTCTTTTTCCTGCTTATGCTTTTCTAACTCACTGTTAAGCACATTAATTTCTAAGTCTTTATATGAGATATCTCTTTTTAAAACAGCAATTTGCTCACAAAACATAACCTCATTCTTCTTGTAAAAGACAAGTTGCTCTTCTACAGATGCTAACCCTCTTTTATAAGTAGCTTATTAAACTATGTTCTTAAGTTATCAAGTTGAGTTTTAAGAGTTTCAAAGCTTTTTAGACAGGTTTTTGAACAAGTTTTGTCATTATATACCTCAGAGTCTGAAAAAGCCATAAGAGCCATGTTTGAAGGGACTTTATTATCTGCCATATAGCTCTAATCAAAACCAGCTCCATCAATAGCCACCATTGCTTTAGAAGAAGTATCTTCTACAGGTATAGTCCTTCTATAACTATCTTGATTCCTGTTCCTGCTATCATGGTTCCTTGGTCCTCTGCATTCCCTTGCAAAGTGTCCCATCTTATTACAGTTAAAACACTCTACCTTGGTTTTGTCATATCCAGTTGTGTCACTCCTATTGATAGTGATCTTTCTACCAGTTTTTTGGAAAAACCTTCTTGCCCTTATGCTCAGCAATGCTAACTGCCACTTCAAATCTATTTCTTTTAAGTCATCTTCATGGATTTGTTCAAGGTCTTCATGTACAAGTTGAGACCCGTTTGGTTGATTGGCTAAAAATGCATAAACAGTGGCATCACTTAAGTTAGCAGTAATAACTTGAGTACTAGCAGTGCTAACTTGAGTGCTAGCAGTACTAACTGGAGTGTTAGCAGTACTAACTCCATAAGAAGTATTAACTTCATTAGTATTGCTAGGAGATGATACAAACGCCATGTTTTGAGAATTTGAGCTTGAGCTTGAGTTTGTAGTTCCTTTAACCTCTTGTTTAACAATCTTGAAATTGTTGTAGAGATCATCAAAGCTCATTGTGTCTAGATCAGGTTTATTCCTCCAGACCACAACATGAGTATTCCACTCAGAAGGCAGACTTCTCAAGAATTTGAGATTGAGATCTTCTTGTGAAAAATTTTCACCCAAAACAGCCAGTTGGCTTACAATCTTCTGAAGCCTGTTAAAAATAGAGTCAAGAGACTCTGTGCTTGAAGCACTAAAGTTCTCATACATTTGCTTTAGTAGAGTCTTCTGAGTCTTCTTTGTGGCTTCATTACCACCAAATCTTGTTTGAATAGCAGCAAACAAAGTCTGAGCATCTTTTTACTAATTAAAAGTCATTAGATGTTCATTAGGAAGTGCCATCAGTAACATACTTCTTGCCTTCACATCATTCTTCTTTTGAGCCTTTTCTTCAGTAGTGACAGGACCTGGTATTAGAGAAGTTGAGGAACCATCAGCATTTGTTGTTATTTGGGCTACAGGTTTGAATGAGTTTCTATTCTCTATGACATCCCATAGAGCATAGTCTTGTACTTGAAAGTATTGCTCAATCCTTAGCCTTCACATATCATATTCACCCTGTTTGAGCATGGGCAACTTTGCAGTAGTAATGCTTTGAGCAGTTTCTAGATCCATCTCTTCTTTGTGAGTAAAGAGTTCTTTTTGTTGGTTTCTTCTAGATCAAAGTTTCAGAACACAAGGCTTTGATACCACTTGTGGGTTCCAATTTAGGATCGATTCTTTAGCTTGTAAAGGTTAAGTTACCTTGGATAAATTCAAAACAACTTTGGTAGAAACTTTGTTAATACTAAAGAGTAAGCGGAATCTACTCTTTAATACTTAGAAGAATAACAATAAAATAGTAAATTGTATGAACAATGTATGAACAATGATATAACTGAAAAACTGAAAAGCTCCAATATTATTAAGATCAATAATACGAGTACTCTGTGTAGTACTAGGGTTTACAACCTTGAAGCTATGAACTATGAATTCTATGTGTTTGTGATGTGTGTTCGTATGTCAAAAACTGATAACCTAGGATCTCCTTTTATACACTAAGGAGTCCTTTACAAGATAACTACAAATCTTCTATAAAATTAATCTTATACGTATCTTTCTAACAGTATAAGATATACATACAATCTTTTCTACAAATAACAAATCCTTATCTTGATCTTTAAATCATCTTTATCCTTTCTCTGATAAGGCCTTGATATCTTCTCTGACAGCATTAAGTCTTCTAGCAGTAGTAATCCTTCAGCAACATTAACTCTTGTACCAGCAGTAGTAACTTATACACCAGCAACATTAACTGTGTACAAGCAGCATTAACTACTTAGAATATTTTCCATCAAGATCACTAACAACACTAACTTATGCTTAACAGTAGTAACTTCTCTAAACACACCTTCTAACTTATACTAACAGTATTATCTACTTAGCATGTTTTTCATCAAGATCACTAATAGCACTAACTTATGCTTAACAGTAGTAACTTACTTTAGCAGTCTTAATCCTTGTATTGAGCAGCAGTAACTTCAATATCAGCCTTGAACACTTAGAAGTAATTCCATTGAAGTTCTTCAGCAGTAGTAATCTCAACAGCAAGTCTTTTAATCCCAACAGAGATGAGTCAGCATCAAGATTTACGGCGTAAACTCTCCATCACAGTTATGCTGTAACTAGCATCATCAAAGTGGATGACTTATCCGAGTCATCGTTACGGCGTAACATAGGCGACAAGGTTACGCCGTAACACAAATTAAGCCTGGAGAATGGAAGCCCATGTAAGCCAGGTTACAGCGTAACGTATACATAACTGTTACGTCGTAATAGATTCGATACTTATAAATAGAGCCCTCATTCGGCACTATCAGCAACACTCCTCCTACCACAGTACCAATGGGAGAAAAAGGGTTCCAGAACTCGAAGAGATCCACCAGAAGTTCAAAGGAGTCATCACTAGATAGTATTTTTGTATTTAATCATTCAAAACGCATACTGTAACGATTATGAGTTGTCTATCTAAGATTTCTTTCGTTAATTCTTGTTGTATTGTTACTATGAGTGGTAAAGCACTTCTAGTGTTGGCCTAGCTATGTATTTACCATTGTTATGTTGAATGCAACCTGTTTGATTATGATTTTATTAGATTTCTTTATAGCCTTTCATTGATCCCTAGGCTTTGGTAGTGTTGGGGGTGGCTTAGATCATGTTAGTTCTGTTATTAGGCGGACCAGTTGAACATAGGATTAGCAGGGTACTGGGGTAGATTGGCACCTATCCCTAGTGTAGGAATTAACCTGATTATCACCCTGGTCACATTAAACACTTAAAAAGCACAGGAACTCTTTCAGATAGGGTTAATAATCTAAATAGGTTATAGAACTGGTCTTATGGATAGTTGGGGATTAATCACTAAACTTGGATGCCCTACCTTTGTGACTTGCAGGGGATTCGAGATCGCATGAAGTATAGGGCAGACCTCAAATGCCAATTCGGGTCTGTCGATATTAGAACCACTAATAAAGCAAGTAATTAGATATTGCACAGGAAATTATAATCATAGCAATAGTATTGAAATAGCTAGGCCATCACGCTTTTCTCCCTGATCACTTCTATCAATTTACTTTCTGCATTTACTTTTCTGTAGTTTTAAAATCAATCTAAAAACCATTTTCAATCGTGACATAATCAAATTAGAACTAGTTAAACTTAGCTCTTGGGACGATCTCGCATTTACCAACTACTGCACTACATACGACCGGGTTCTTTGCCCGTTAGTGCGTGTATAGGTAGACGAGTTTTATAAATTAAAAACTTGGCAAATAATTATTTAAAAACAATTTACGCATCAAGTTTTTAGCGCCGCTGTCGGGGGACTAAAATTAGTTGTAGTTTGATTTCTTGTATTCATTTGTTTTATTACTAATTTTTATTTCTAAGCATATCAGGAAGCGGAATGGCTGAGGGAGAGATATATAACCTCACCATGGAGCAATACCTTGCATTGACTCGAGGGAACCAGGCACCGGGCGTGGTTAAACCCGAAATAGGAGGCAATGTGAATTTCAAAATCAAGAGTCAATTCATGCGAGAATTAAGGGAGGCCACCTTTTCCGGAAACAAGAATGATGATGCTCATGAGCATGTTGAGCGAGTTTTAGACATCTTTAGTTTATTCAACATTCCAGGAGTATCACACGATGTTGTCATGCTACGCGTTTTCCCCATTACACTCACTGGAGCCGCTAAAAGGTGGGTGGACAGACTTTCTCCAGGAACCGTCAATTCCTGGGATCTCCTTAAAAAAGCCTTTATCCAAAGGTACTGTCCACCATCCAAAACCGCTAAGAGCACTTGAAAAAGCTTGGTAGCGGTTACGAGAATGACCCAGTCTCCATAAATGCCTAAACTCATGACAGAGCGGAATAGCCATCCATAAATGCCCAACTCATGACATCAATAGACATCAGAAGGTGAACATCTTCTACAATGGTCTCGGCACTATGAACCGCCAAATGCTTGACTCGCAGGGGCTAATTCCTGGCATGACACCTTCTCAAGCATTAACGACAATCTAGACTATGGCTGTCCACTCCCAAAAGTGGCATGATGGTTCATCTAGAAGGGATATAGATAGTAGTAGTAATTATGAAGGAATCGCTGCTATTGTAAGCAAACTAGATAGCCTAGGTCGAGATATGAAGAAACTTAAGGAGAACGTGCACGCTATTCAAGTAGGATGTCAAACCTGCGGAAGAGCTCATCTCGACAAGGAATGTCCTCTTAACGAGGAAGTAAAAAGTATGGAAGAAGTTAAATATGGCGAGTTCAGACGTCCTTCCCCTTTCAGCAATGGAGCTAAATATCGAGTAGGCCCACCTAGATACTACACACACATTGACAACCGCCAGCCGTTTGGAAAAAAAGGCCAAGCTTTGAGGAGCTTATGAGCAAGCACCTAGAAGAATCAACACGAAGAAGATCTAAGATGGAAGAGTGGGTGAAGAAACTCTAGGAGAATGCAGAGATTAACACTCGAAATCAAAGCGCCTCTCTCAAAAATCTTGAAACCCAAATCGAGCAGCTAACAAAGGAGTTTCACGCAAAAACTGCTAGTGAAGTAAACAATTCATCATTCGGCCAATGCAAGGCAGTTTTCGCCAACAAAGGGGGACCACTTGACAATGCAATTAACGAACCCCATGAAGTATCTTTCATTATTGATGATAGCATTCAGGTGGCTCAAGAGGAAGGTGTATCATCAAGAGTCTTTCCATGCCAACTACCACCTAAAGAATTAAACCCATGAAGTTGTTGGAGTATGCTCATGTCATAATAAATAATATACGGCTGGAGATATGTGAGCCTATGGGGTCACACACATATACACTGAGGTGCCACTGTGTATAGCGTGTTTATTGTATTCACGGTATATAAATAAACTACGTAACTTGGGATCAATATTGGGCTTATAATAACTAAGTAATGTACTTAGTTTATTGGACTTTGAAATCAAATGGGAAGCCCAACCAAGCCTATAAAAGAGGCCAGCCTAGGGAAGGATTGGAGAGGATCATGATTAATTTCTTTTTGTCAAATATATATGAGAGATCTTCTCATAATGTGAATATAAGTTACTAAAAACGTTCTCCCTCTCCCTCTCTATGAAATATACGGCACAAAATTGATTTCCCATCAAGGGGTTTCAATCTTGATATTTTAATCTTGAATCTTGATTATTCAAGACTTGATCCCAAGGTTACGGGTTAAGGACTAGCATCCAAGAAGTATACGGTGAAGTGGAGTAAATGGTTATTCCATAGAGTGATTCTGCTATGGTCCTTGTTTCTTGGAAAAGATCATGTACAAGAGAAGGTTGTTCTTTGATTCTAACGATCACACTACAAAGGTAATAATCGTTGTTTTTATTTTGATTGATCATATGACTCTATGGATCCGTTGATAGGTGCATGATCCGCTGCGTTTATATTTGTTTATATGATATTCATTTATTCATCACCTATAGTGGTATCACGAGCCATCATATGATGTCATATGATCATCTTGTATGCGTAAAAATGGCTAAAACGCGTGTTTTTGATGGATTCAAAAAGAATAACTTAAAAATAGACCCTAGGGCTTATTTTTTGGAATTAATTCGACCCATATGGAGTCTTATGATCTGTGATTTTTGATCCCATAGCCATTTGTTATGCATACTTTAATTGGTTTTGTTATCGGGTACGTGTAAAATGACCTAAATCATGTGTTTTGGAACGATTCGTGAATCGGTTTTAAATCAGCCCCTTGGGCATCATTTTCTGTAATAATATAGTTATTATAAGGTGTGTAATACAGTATATAATGATCCTTAAATCATTGGTTACATGTACCAATCGGGGTTTTAATTCTTGTTAATTTATTTCTTCGATTCGTTGGCTAACAATTTATTTCTTATTAATTACTTTTTATCCATGGAAAATACATGCATGTTTGGCCATGGACTTAGCTAACACCTTGTTAATACTAATTAAGTATTATTAAGGTTTTGTATGAAAGCCTCATGAAAAAACCTTGACCACGTGTGCTGCGACTTGATTTGCTTGTAATTGCATTTAATTTTAGTTTTGGGTTTTGCCATTGTTTCGGCTTCTTTTTCTATATTTTTAATTCTTGTTGTAGCCATTGTTTGGGCACATTACAGTAGATAGATGATAGGTAAATTGTATCTAATTATAAAATTATTGTAACCGTTGTTTGGATTCGAATGGCGCAAGAGTTAAAGGCATAAAGTCAAATTCGGAGCTACTGGAATGACTTCTATTAAAAATGGATTTCCCAGAGTTCTATAAGGAGTTAGAAGCTCAATTTTTTGGAGTAGGTGCACAACTCATGGGGCTAAAACTTTTTCAACTGGAGCTCAGATTGGGAAGAATCCTTCTAGGAGTTTCAGACTCATGAAATCAGATGAAATTTTATGGCAGTTTTGGGCATCATGTTCATTTAGGCTTTCACTTGTTCATGATGGTTCTTGGAGCAAGTGAGAGCCCTCTTTGTGGTGTGTAGGTTATAACCGATTAAGTTTGACTGTTCTTGGTTCTCGTTAATGGTTCGTTGGAGCAAGTGGAAGCCCTCTTGGGTTTGTGGTTGAACCCTTCGTTTACCTTCTTTGGCGCTCCGTGATTGAGCTCACGAGACCAAGCATATGTTTTTATTCATCGGTTGAGGCTTTTTCTACTTATTGGTTTTAAGTGTTTGTTTACTTTTATATATGTATGAAATGTATAAAACTTGTCAAGTTGTTTTGATAACACTAATGATAAAACACAAACATTTTGTTTAGAATCTAAAGTCTTTTGATTAAGTATTCAAGTTTAAATATGAATTGAACTCAACCCAGGTTTTTAATATATATAAATAACACTAAATAACCTGTAGATGATTGTTATTTAATATGTAATTGTTCAAACTAATAATTATTCCGCACCAAGTTATATATTAGTCATGAAAATGAACAACTTGACACACATAAAAGATATAAAACAAGTATTAGACCTAAGTTAAAAATAGTGTTTAACTTGTGCTACGAAGGATGAATGCATGCTTCCTCGTACACACCTTTTTGATCACGTATTCATCAAAACTTATACCCGTTACAAATTTAAGTCATGGCATCCAATTGGTTGAGATCACTTGCAATTACCTTTTGCTCTGCGTGAGACGTAGGTGCAGTGTAACCAAGTGTGATATTCTCGTATGCGTGCGACACTAGATATATTTTTCACAGTATTTCTCACGATAAGGATGACTTAATCGAGTTAAGCAGGTGAGACCTTAAGTCGAGGCAAAGATGGGACTAAACATGCCAACTTGACATTATTTGCTCGTTCACTAGTGTCATGAGTCCCATACGGTCTAAAAATTGCATAAGTCTTGCAATTGGTGAACATCACCTACCTATTGAATCTACCATTGCTAGCAGATCAACTGATGTGATGGTGGAACCTCAATGAGGATCTTAGCCTTTTCGTAAAATTAATTGTTTTAATATTATAAACAAGGGTAGTTAATTTCAAAAGGATAATTATCGAAAATACTAAAATGAACTTTGTAACTTCTATTAATGGAATTTATGCAACACAAACCGTAAACAAAAGTTTGCTTCCTTTCTTTGTTATAGGAAGGCAAACTAAGTCTCATTTACTTGTAAGAAAGAGACTTATTCCTATCATTTCTACTTGTATGAGAAAGCTATAATAGGAACACTTGAATTTTCCAATTCTACTCAAACTCAAAGCATACTTACTCAAGAAATCGTATTGTCTTGTAAAAGCTAACGGTTAAGTAAGGTTGCACATCTTATTTGAATGACTAGAGAACATGTTTTCTATAGCCACCAAATGATACATCTTGAAGCGTCAAGACATAGTATGAGTTTTAATAATTAGAAATAGAAATCTCAATAAATCGTGAAAGAGAAAAGAAAATTAATAGCATGTTTTCTGATAACTCTTTTCCCTTAACTCGAAACTTTTCCCTAAGATTCTACACAACCCTGAGGTAAGGTAGAGGGAGGCACTACATGCAAAACTTTCAATGTTTAAAGAATGGTATTGATGGCTAGTCCATCAAAATATATAATATAGTATATATATAAATATATATAGTATATATATATATAAATAAAGTATATATATAATATATATATAAATATATATATATATATATATATATATATACTATATATTATATATATATATAATATAGTAATAGTAGAACATGAATGCATTCCTTGAATATCTAAGTACACGTTTACTAGTCCGTGAGGCTCACATTATTGATAATGTGCAGATATTCAAAGAGTAGAAAAGTAAACAAATTGCTACTTGCACTTCATTGGTATAGACACGCATTTTAAATGTTGTCTATATCCATAGGAGTCAATCAATTTTTACTACTGAAATAAGATGCACATGTAATATGTAAAAATTTCAGTGGGGGCTATGAGCTTATCACCTGTAAGTGACCCCATTTTTATATCTAGCTTTTCTTGAAATAATACATTACTTTTCAACATAGAAGCACTCAGTTTTATAAGAATCATTGATATTAGATCTATAGATAACTTTGTCGCTTTTCTGATGTCACTGCCTAAAAAGTATCTATCAATGTTTAGCAGATTGCTTATTAAACAAAAAGTTCTAGATATACTTTTAATGGAAATCGTGATTTAAGTTTGACTAGATCATATCCATACGTGACATAGCATATATTCATACAAACAAATAAATCGAGTGTGACTCCATAACCCTTAGTCTCAGGATCGTAACCTGACTCAACAATATGTTTACTTGTTTGTATAAATGCTTGATGTTGTGTCATGCACAAGTGGGAGAAATCTTAATTGTGTGCAAGGTACAACACATAAAAATATGACTAATGGTTTTTCTTAACTGCATGGTAAGAAAGCTAATATTCTACTAGGACTTATACACCCGATTATGTCCCACCCTGCTTAAAGAATAGTGTCAAGAAATAATGAATACCTACTTACATCATATTCACAAAGGTTTAGCCATATGATTGAGTCCCTCTTTGTAAAGACATCAATAGAAGTCGTAATTAACTTGGAAAATACTGTTTGAACTCCAAGAGATGGCGTTCAATAATAATACTTTATTTGATAAGCCTATGTGACATCCTCCCCCCCCCCCTTGAAAAGACATAAACATAAGGTCCTTGAACTGTTCTAAGACTTATAAAGTAAGCAATTGACTTGTCATGTCTCCTTGTCACGACATGTACATGAAGTCATTGAAATGATCAAAGACTTATAACTTAATGTTAGTGATTAATGTGTTATGTCTTCTAGTTAAGACATGTACATAAAGTCCTTGAACTTCTCTAAGACTTTTACGTTATAGCATGTAATTGGCTTGAAATTACTATTAATGCCATTATGTTTGAACAAATTGGCAAGTATATGAGCCAAAGGGTATTAGATTATCAAAAGAATTGTGATACTGTCTCATAATCCCATTACTCATAGAATACCACATCGCTATGGTATGTCTACTATGCAAAATCAAACTCTGTTGATATTGTTTGATTTTTGATAACTTTAACTACCCTACCTCTAATCTTATCAAGGTTAACAAAATTGAGTAAGCCACGTATTTACTCAATATGCTTCCAACCAAGAAGGTAACTAAGACACCATCAGGTTATGAAATGGGAAGACTCCCATTAAGTCTTAACTGAACTTCTGAATTTGTTGAGATCACGTTAAGCGTGTTATTAGCAAACTAGAGTCAAGAATTGTCAACAAATATTATACCTCCCAAACGAGAACAATTTTATTGTTGCTCGACTTGCTGCGTATATGGAGAAAGTCTCCTCTTACAAGAAGCAAGTGGGAGCATCTGTTTTTAGAAAAAGTCTCCTCTTACACGACCTTCTAAATGCACTAGCGAACAACATAATGAATGTTGAGATGTAGTCCATAAAAGAAAATCATTTTTGGAATTTGATTGATCTTTCAACAATCGGTAAGACTGAGATGTTAAATTGGTTCTTCTAAAAGAAGAGTAATATGGACAAAAATGTACACACATTTAAACGCGCTCCTTGTGGTAAGGTTTTACTTATACTCAAGCGATTGACTACGACTAAAGCTTCCTTTCCTTGCGAGCGTTAAATGAATAAAGATATTAATTACCATACTTGAGTTCATGGATATGAATTATGGCAAGTGGATGTCAAAACTCCCTCTTAAATGATTACCTTTGCGAGGACGTTGTGTAATCAGAGGGGGTTATGAATCCAAATTATATTTAGAAAGTTTGTAAGCTATATATATCCAAGAGTGTGGATTATAGCATGCATCTAGGAGCTGGAATCTTAAGTTTAAATCAATAATTTGATTTTGATTGAAACAAAGAGAACTCCTGAGTACACCTTAAAGCTAGTCGAAGCATTATGTTTTGTCTTTCTTATATCTTATATGTTGTCAACATATTGGAAATAATATATCTCCTAAGCTAGATTTTAATCCTTAGTTTGGAATAATATTTCTATCGATAAATATAAGAAATAAAACATGTAACCTTGGAGCATATGTTTACTAAGATAGACATATGCGATTAATAAGTCTAACATAATATGGCACCTCATTGAGCAAGACTCAAAGTTCTATCTCACCTGGTGAGATTGAACACATGCATGAAAACGTTTAGTTTAGCTAAAGGTTTCATTATGTATGTCATGATATGTATTAGACTAATTGTAACACTTGCATGAATGCAAGATGAACCTACAACCATAGTAACTAAGTGAAAGTCGTTAGACTACTATTGAAAGAACATTCTAAAAGGCCTTTAAAGGACTAAAGATATGTTTAAATTTTATAGATTTTTAATAAGGAGATTAGTGTTGGTTGTATACACTAATGCTTATTGTGATTGAGATGATTCTCAATCCTAGTCATAGTAGGATTTTATCATATATGATAATGTTGTTGACTAGACATGCTTGGAATTAGAATACTACACAGTTTGGGAAGCTATTAAGAAGACTGTCTTAAATAGGTGGTATTGCTTGCTTCAAACAACCTATGTAATGTATAGTCGCGATGATGGTAATATTGTATTGGCACTTGAACGCATATATACAAAATGACAATCATCGTATTATTTAAAACGTTCACTGCTTGTGAGTTTTGAAACAAGTATTCTTAAAGTTCACTCAGATGACAACTTAGTTGGTACTTTTACAAAGTCAATGTCTTGTACCAAACATGTTTATCATGCTAGGAACATTGATCTTCAGCCTGCTAGTAGTCTCATGTATATCTGTTTTTAGTATTTGGATAATGGAACATTAAAGCAGTTGTATTAAGCAATGAATTGATATACGTGGTATAATCGTCTTCATTTATACAACTATGTTCTATATTTGCATGTTTAAATCCATGAATAATTTATTTATTCTAAATCGTCCATTGTTAGTTGATGATACGGGAGTATCATTGAAATAAGACAAATGTGAGTGTTTTGGTCATATTCATATAGCATGAATATTATTGGATGATACCGCCAAACTCATATGTTGTTCACTGGATGAACATTGGACTGACCCAACCTATGAGATATTACTACATAGATCGGGGTCAATAGTGAATCTCGCAAGTGGTTATGTCTCTCATCCTCAGACTTGAGATGCAAGTAGGTTTTGTGTGTGTGGAATGTCAATCTTGGATATGGTTCAACGCTGACCTGATGAAGGCTGCTATAAAGGCCATTTTCAGGAGGGATGTGAAACATATTACGGACACGTGCAGTCAAAATAGGATTTGTTCCTCCACATGTTTTGGAGTTTGATATAACTAGGCCCCTTGATGATTTGAACAGATGTATGTGTGGCCGTACCCAAATGTAATTAAGATGATACTTGATTAATTTAGTAATCTAATTCAATGTCTATATCGAGAAATAGAATCGTTAAGCATTAGAATGACTCATGATCCGTGTCTAATGTTTAACATAGTATCTGTAACAAAAGGATGATTGATATCTAAACCATTTAAAATATGATGTTTAAGAAACAATCCTCGTATGTTTCTGGGGGCATTGGCGTGTTGCTGGACGCTAACCTTTGCTTGTATTATTACTTGATTATTATGACGTGCGCAAGTAGGAGCTGTTGAAGTATGTTCATGTCATAATAAATAATATACGACTGGAGACATGTGAGCCTATGGGGTCACACACATATACACTGAGGTGCCACTGTATCTAGTGTGTTTATTGTATTCACGACATATAAATAAACTACCTAACTTGGGATCAATATTGGGCTTATAATAACTAAGTATTGTACTTAGTTTATTGGACTTTGAAATCAAATAGGAAGCCCAACCAAGCCTATAAGAGGGGTCGGCCTAGGGAAGGATTGGAGAGGATAAGGATTAATTTCTTTTGGTCAAATATATGTAAGAGATCTTCTCATAATGTGAATATAAGTTACTAAAAATGTTTCTCTCCCTCTCTAAGAAAATATACGGCACAAAATTGATTTCCCATCAAAGGGTTTCAATTTTGATCTTTTAATCTTGAATCTTGATTATTCAAGACTTGATCCCAAGGTTACGGGTTTAAGGACTAGCATCCAAGAGGTATACGGTGAAGTGTAGTGTGGATATTCATAGAGGTGATCTACTTTGGTCACTTGGTTTCTTGGATAGATCGTGTACAAGAGAAGGTTGTTCTTTGATTCTACCGATCACACTGCAAAGGTAATAATCGTTGTTTTTATTTTGATTGATCATATGACTCTATGGGTCCGTTGATAGGTGCATGATCCGCTGCGTTTATATTTGTTTATATGATATTCATTTATTCAGCACCTATAGAAGTTTCACTCTTCCTTGCACCATTGGAAGCTTAAATTTTTATGCTATGGCAGATTTAGGTGCAAGTGTTAATGTCATACCCAAATCCATTTTTGAACATCTAAAACTAGCTAGACTTAAGAATACCGACATGCTAGTTGAAATGGCTGATATGACAAAAAGGGCCCCTATAGGAATAGTTGAGAACGTCCTTGTTAAGATCGATAAGTTTTTATTCCCATCGGATTTTGTGGTTATAGATATGTTAAACACCCGTAATGAAACCACGATTATTGGGATACCATTCCTAGCAACCATTCACGCCGAGATCGATGTCTTTAATAAAGAAATCTCCTTGGTAATTGGGGATGACAGGGTTACTTTCGATATGGACAGGTTTATTCATAATTTCACAACCCCTGTAGGAAACGTTTATATGATAAACTCAATTCATAACGATGAACCTTCTTCTAGTAGTAATGCACAGACAGCTAAGTCTTCAAGGTTTGAGAAATCTGACAATTTGCACAACTATGCTAATTATATGCAGGAACAAAGTAGCAAGAAGACAAGAATACTCAAATCCAAGGTTGCAAAAATCGTGAATCGTTAGCCGGGCAGTCGACCACTTTGTAGCTTGTAATCGGTCTAGGCGGGATTAATCGGTGATTAATAGATGATTAATCAGATTGGCATTTCTGGCAAAATTTGGGTATTTTTGGCAAGTTTTGTGTATTTTCGGCGAGTTTTAGGTATTACTGGCAAGATTCTTTTTATAAACAACTTGTAATAGATTTAAACAGTTACTATAAGTTATCAAAACAAGTTTATGGTGAGTTTTAGATACTTCCGCCAATATTAGAAGGTTTCCGACAAGTTTGACCACCGTTGATCGCCATTGACCACGGTTGACCTATTTGTTTGACCCAGTTACATAAATCGGCAAGGTCAGTGGCCTTGTAGCACCTAGGTGGCGATTAATCGGCCTTGTAGACCTTTCTTTGTAACATTGCTTAAATCTGACACAAACATCCCTAGTGCTTATTTCTGCAAACCTGTTAAGCAAATTTGCAATGGAATACTCAAGGTTTAGCCCACATGTGACCCAACCATGAAGGTATGTAACGGGGGAAATGAAATCTATGGGATGGATGAAGAAGGAGTTTTGAAATTTTGGTACTGCTACCTTGATAATGATAGAAAAAGCATAAAAGGGGGTGGTTTATCATTTCATGAATTCCTCTTAGTTAGGTACGGGGAATCCCAGGAGAAAGATTTAATTTGGGACCATAGGTATGCGGAATGGTGCAATGAAAACTCGAGCCCAGACACACCCACTTCAAATTTTACTTCGGTCCAAGAGAATTTCAAACCTAGACCGAAGGACTATCCTTTTAAAGATTGGTTATTAACAAAGGTAGGACACACAGACGTAAGTGAACCTGTAAAGAAAGCCCTACTAAAAACATGGCTAATTGATTGTTTTTAAGAAGAACTAGTGAAAGACCCGCGATCAAGAAGTTTTAACGACTACAAGTGGATGTTCGATTTAGAAATCGACCAACTAGCTGACGAGTATGAACTAGGGATAGGAAAGAAAGGACATATGCTCGATGATATATGGGAAAATTACAAGAAAGTACAGAGAGATAATACATACTGGTGGCATGATCATGGTCTAGAAGAAAATGAAAGACAAGAAACCGGTTTAGACATGGAAGAATATGCTCCGCCGAAGGTTAATGTAGAAACTTTTGATATAAAACGATACTCATTTGATACTGGATAAAGTTTCATTTGTGTTAACAAAGAAAAAGGAGATACTGTACCATTAGGAAGAGAGAACGGATCAAGGTTTAGGGAAATGATCTGAAAAGAAGTAAAGGTTTCAAGGAAGACGTAGAGCGTCTTGAGTCTAACTTAAAGACTCATTAATAAACAAAAGTTCTTGTCAGGATACAACCCATCTATGATTTAATTTCCCGCATTTTAGTTGGTTTGTTTGTTTCTAACTTGATTTGCATGTTCTTACAGCAAGGAATTGGAATTCGACGTCTCCCTTACTCGTCTTTATGTGATAAAAAAGGTTCTGTCTGGGCGTTGCCACTTTGGTTACGCCGTAACAGATGTAAATACGGCGTAACCTCCTGTCTGAGTTACGCCGTAACCTTTCTTAATTTAAAATTTACAAATTTTACAACCACATGCTTACGGTGTAACCAAATTCATGATTACGCTGTAATCCCTTTCTGAAAAACCTGAAATTAGTTCGAAACTTTTTCAAAACCTTGTATTTTTAAATGAACTTTGTGGGTATGTTCTCTGGAAGCCCTCATGAGACTTTACTCGTCCATTTGGGCCACAAAGTGGTTTAAAAGGCTTGTTGCATATGCTAAATGCAACCGTGATTCCTACGAAAGTGAGTTAGGTTTTCTTGTATATTTATATTTTGAACGTTTAATGCTTTTTGTCTAGTGATTACAGGGGATATGAGATTTCTCAAGATGCAAGGATCAAATAATGATCTTTTTCCATTATTATCTAAAGATTAGAGCAATGCTCAGGGGAGTCTTTTGTTTTAATTCTACTCTTATTCTGTTAATTTCATTTCCTTAAATGTACAATAGGGACATTGTACAAACCAAGTAGGGGGATGGGAGTAGAATTACCACTTGATCTATATTTGCCTTCGATTTTCTAGTTTTCTTTGAAAATTTGTGCCAATTTTAAAATTTTTGACATGTTTTTCTTACTAAACGAGAATAAATCTTTGTCGAGCGCACTATTACCCTTTAATTCAATTGATGAGGTTAAGCTTAATGATTCCGTTTTCATCTATTATACATAAATCCACCAAAAATATGAGTGTGCCAGTAGTATTGTAGACTTTAGAACTTGGCATGTACATCTTTTTTAGACCTAATTGATTAGTTGGAATAGACAGTTCAAGAAGGCAACATCTTAGGAATTCACCCAAACAACCTATATGTGTGTGTTCATCGACTTGTTACATTGACTTGTTGACCTCCCGTGTAAAACCCTGTGTTGCACTCATTTTTAGTGCAAGATACCCCTAGATCACCTTGTCAAGCCAATCCTTGTTTAAACCCTTTATGTTTATGTATCGTTTCACCATTTTGACTTAATCAACCCTGTAGTCTCTATTCTCTTTGTGTTGAAATTTCTGGCTACTTAAGTCCATGGTTCGGGGAAATGGGTTCGGAAATTTTATGCATTCGTGGAAGACCTATCATTAATGATCTATAAAGACCCCCCTGTATCATCACTTTCGATATTGTTCATCTCAAGTGGGGGGATATGTGTATTGTATCAAATGTTGCAGGGGCAATAATAAAAAGATATAAACCCCTGTAGCATATACGTGTTCAAAATTTTAAAGATGGTGCAACTATAAGCCATCTATGTGCTAAAAAAATGTAAAGATGGTGCAACTATAAGCCATATGTATGATTGTAAAGAATGGAGCTAGTAGCCCATTATTAAAGATCAGATTTTCAGACTTAGATACTTGGGCTTATGGATGGACGGTAGCCGGTTATGACAACCTTAGATTACTTTAGACTATTTGTTTTGTGTTTTTATTTAACAACAATTAAATACCCCATGTCTTTATCCTACCCTTTGTCATTCTACAATCTAACCTTTGGTTTTGCTCGAATGAGGGAGTGAGCAATCATACATGTCTCATCCGTCATTACGGATGTGTATGTGTAGTTTTGTTGCCCTTGTTGGTATAACGCTTTTGGTTTAGATTGCAATTATAGAATGATTCACCATGTTAAGCCAATGTGTCACCCTTGTTGCCTTTAAGAGCTGTTTAGACCCTAATTCTAGCTGGTGGAGATTTGTGTACTTTCCAAGCCTATGATAGAATACATGATATGATAGTGCAATTGAGTGATCACCCCGAAAAATGAAACACTTAGACTAGAATGAAAGTTGAGTGATTTTTGATCCCCTTTTTCGTGAGGTGTTCGGCTTTGATGTTTCTAGCATAAGTAATTTATTAATTCATTTCTCTGAGTTAAATTAGGGAAATCTTTTTATAAATTATTCTAACGGTTCTACTTGAGGGCAAGTAGAAGTCAAGTGGGAGGATATTTGATAACATTAAATAGTTAATACTTTTTAGTATCAAATTCCATATGAAAATGCTTATAATTATGTTATAAATATCTGAAAACACTACTTAATCACTTATATTTAGTTTTCAGGAGCAATACGGGCATTGGAGCAAAAGATATGGGATTTGGACGTGGAAATCAAGCAAAGAAGTTAACTCAAGACTAGTTACGACGTAACGTCCCAGCAGGAGTTACACCGTAACCAAGATTAACAAAGAGATGAGTCAGCATCAAGATTTATGACGTAAACTATCCATCACAATTACGCCGTAACTAGCATCATCAAAGAGGATGACTTGTTTGAGTCATCGTTACGGAGTAACATAGTCGATAAGGTTACGCCATAACAAAAAATTAAGCCTAGAGAATGCAAGCCCACGTAAGCCAGGTTACTTATAAATAGAGCCCTCATTCGGCACTATCAACATCACTCCTCCCACCACAGTACCAAAGGGAGAAAAAGGGTTCCACAACTCGAAGAGATCCACTAGAAGTCCAAGGGAGTCATCACTAGATAGTTTTTTTTGTATTTAATCGTTCGAAACGCATACTGTAAGGATTATGAGTTTTCTATCCAAGATTTCTTTCATTAATTCTTGTTGTATTGTTACTATGAGCGACTAAGCACTTCTAGTGCTGGCCTAGCTATGTATTTACCATTGTTATGTTGAATGCTTCCTGTTTGATTATGGTTATATTAGATATCCTTATAGCCTTTCATTGATCCTTGGGCTTTGGTAGTGTTGAGGGTGGCTTAGATCCTGTTAGTTCTATTATTAAGTGGACCAGTTGAACATGGGATTAGCAGGGTACTAGGGTAGATTGACACCTATCCCTAGTGTAAGAATTAACCTGACTACCGCCTCTGTCACATTAAACACTTAAAAAGCACAGGAACTCTTTCAGAGAGGGTTAATAATCTAAATAGGTTATAGAACTGGTCTTAAGGATAGTTGGGGATTAATCACTACAGCTTGGATGCCCTACCTTTGTGACTTGCAGGGGATTCGGGATCGCATGAAGTATAACGCAGACCTCAAATGCTAATTTGGGTATGTCGATATTAGAACCACTAATAAAACAAGTAATTAGACATTGCACAGGAAAATATAATCATAGCAATAGTAATGAAATAGCTAGGCCAGCACGATTTTCTCCTTGATCACTTCTATCAATTTACTTTCTGCATTTACTTTTTTGTAGTTTTAAAATCAATCTAAAAACCATTTTCAATCGTGACATAATCAAATTAGAACTAGTTAAACTTAGCTCTTGGGACGACCTTGGATTTACCAACTACTGCACTACATACGACCGGGTTCTCTGCCCGTTAGTGCGTGTATAGGTAGACGAGTTTTATAAATTTAAAACTTGGCAAATAATTATTTAGAAACAATTTACGCATCAAGTTGAATTGTACTTTGTCATAACTGAATACTAGTTAGCCGACATGTTTACGAAAACACTTTCGCAAGAAAGGTTTAAGTACCTTGTTGGACGACACGGTATAAGATGTTTGACTCCAGCTGAACTGGAGGTTCTGGAAAATGAGACTGCTTGATAGATTTCATCAAACATCGACATGTAAATATTTTTGAGAAAAAGAAAATACAAAAATAAAACCTATAAAACCAAATATAAAAATAGAAAATTTTAAAAACAAAATACAAAATCAGAAAATTCAAAAATACCAAAAAGAATATTCTCGACATGTCTCTTGGAATCGATAACATTTACGTACCTAGAAATGTTGATTAACATTGACACGTGTGTGTAAATGAAGTTCGAGCAAGAGTTCAAATGTTTCAAAACATGTCATTTCTAATTTTCTTAATGGCTTATGTGCAAATCAGTACATAACCCGGACTTCAAAGAAAGAAAAGTTTATCTATAAAGGTAACTTATCCTAACAATGAGAAAAGCAATTTTCCCAAACTTGAGTAGTTTATACAAGACATTCAAAGTTTTAAGCTCAAGAAATGACAGTGTACGCATAAGTGCGCTTATCCTTAAAGTTAGAAGAGAAGTCTTCTAACAAGAGGTTTCTCTAAAGTTGAGCATAATTTTTCAAGAATTTATCAATGACAATTCAAAATATTTTAAAATTGTGTGTTCAACACTCCATCCCTTACAAAGCTTTTAAAGACGATCAGTTTATAATCATGGTATCATTTTTATAAATGAGTTAATTTTTGAGGGGAAGTTTTTCAAAAACCAAAGTTTTAATGTTTTTGGATACATCATCTCACGATAATTTTTATATATTCAAAACATTATCAAAAGTCTCTTCATAACAAATCGGTCATAATGACATAACTTACTTTCGAATGTTTGTTATAAGTTGATTCTGTGTCTAAGCACAATTTTTCAAGAATTCTTTAATGAAATTTCATAATCTTTCAAAGTTGTGTGCTCAACACTTAAAAGTTTTGATGTTTTTGAACACATTCTTTCACGGCTATTTATGTGTTCATAAACATATAGTGTACGAGTAAAAAAAATTCAAGTATTCTTCAATGACATCTCATAAACTTTCAAAAATTGTGTACTCGACACTATCTCAATCCCTCGATATTACATTGGTGTTATATCAACGACAAGTAATGATAGATGCATTGTTGAGGGGGAGAAAAAACAAAAATATTTCACATAATTCATGCTTAAACATTTTTCTTCCCATGAATTTTTCATAACAAATTTAAATCAATTAGTATTTAAAACACTAAGAGATTTAGAATTTTAACTAAGGGGAGAAAATGTGATTAGAATGTGATCTTGAAAAATAATAAGTAATCTAAAGACTCAAAGTGCTTTTACTCTTACCCACATGTGCGAAACACTTTCTATTATCGATGCACGTGTATAGGGGGAGTTTTTCAAAAGATGAAACTCTCAAAGTGTCAAACGTTTTGATATTCTATCAAACACTTTGATTGATTTTCAAAGGTTTTATGTTTACAATCTTATACCCAAAAACCTATTAATTCACGATGATTCTGAAGTCATAAGGTGGTTAGGTTAAGTATTAGTCCTATGATCCAACCAGAATCGGAGGGATCTACCCAAGGACACTCTATAGTTAGAAATAGTAGTCCTTAGGTATGATGTGGAGAAGAATGAGAAAAAGGAATAATGTTGACTATGACATGAGTTATCACTGGAACAATCATAACATGGTGGTAGTAATGACGTCTTAGTAAACATTGAAGGGGTTGAAGAATGAAAAAAAGTTAAGGATAAAGGGTGTAAAGAAAGAAGCCATTCATACAACTTAAGGCAAAACCGGGTCAATACATATGCTATCAGTCTTCACAAAGATGAATTCTGGTATTGAAGAAAGACATCATGGACCCAGTGATGCAATGTACAACCCTTCCCAGCCATTCAAGTTTCTCTCAAAAGATACTTGTCTCATTTGTCATGGATATCAACACGACTTCTATTGACTTTCTCACTCCGAGTTAGTTGATATTGAATAGGTGGCAGTCAGCTTCAGCCTCCAATCACTAAAACCAAAGTGCACAAATCGAGTCTAGAGCTAAGAGATCAATCTATAAATCTCATTAGGACACATTTCATGATAAACACTCGATGTACAACATCTAGAACACAAGTGATAACAAAGAGTCCTACGCATTATCCTTGTGATTTTGCCAAAACATTAAGAGTGATACTCTTCAGTATTCACAGTAACGAATGGAAATCCTTCTAGTGTCAACATCAAACAGCACTGTGGTAGGTGACTTGCGAGATTCTATATGAATCAAGCTTGTGTCAACTGGATATCGATTTTGGTCCAGTAAATGAATTGACGACTAAATCAGTCAGATAGTAACTAACTGATTCACTCTTATCGTGTTGTCTACTTTGAGACGTTTCGGTAAAGTGATACTAGTAAGTACAGTGAATCTAAATGATGACATCAACTCACGTTACTTTTATAGCATCATTTATCCCATGTTTCTTACCCATTTTTATATAATTATTGTGAGTATTGGTACTTAATTGCTTAAAGTTGTTATTTGCAGTAATAATGGAGTAATTGGTGAAGTTTATCTAAAAGGCACGCATTTTAGAGCTTAAATGAAGAGTTCAAGAAAGTCTACTGATCTGGCAGCCAATACGCTGCATTATTCTAGACCTATACGACGTATCCAAGACTTTGACGAATTAAAAGACCATTGCCTGACTTTGAATAATACGTCGTATCTACATACCAGGATATGCCGTATATAATACTTTGGTCAACAAAGAAGAAACAACTGGTTTTGCCACAATACGTCGTATCCATCAAGAAGATACAGCGTATCCGTGCCTGCACTTCACAAATAACCACGAATGATTAAAGACCCAATACGTCGTATCCTGAAGACTTAATACGCCGCATCGAAGGTCAAATATTATAAAATTCTGAAAGATATCAATCGTGGTCCTTACTCTAAGAAATCCCCAACACATTGTATCCCACATCGCCCGATACGGCGTATCGATCAATTTCCAGACTCTATAAATACAAAACCCTAAACTCGGTTTTAGGTATGGAAGTGAAGCTCTAAACCACCAAGTCAACTAGCAGGCGAATAAAGGAGCATAGAAGGTCAGACTAGAGCCTCAAGATCATAGGAAAACTCTTGTAATCTTCGCACAACAAATAAGCGTTCTATTAAGGTTTCTTTTCTTTAATCGTTCATATATGAAACTGTGTGTATTTTTACAATGACTATCGGCTGATACTTTTAGGTATCAGCCATGTTTATGAAGGTTTAATGTTTGGTTTGTTTATATTGATTGCTTAATTTATCATTGATTGTTGATTATGTTTATCAATTTATACTTGTTTACGTGCTTAAGTATGCGGCCTATCATTTAACTGGGTCTAGTCCTACATATTTAATGCACTGCAACTTCGGTATTGTTTGGGCGTAGGCTAAGAGTCTGATATAGCTCTCTATATAGCAATTTATATATCTAGAATCATAGGTTCACAAATATTGACCTATCTTTACCAATCGCTTAAGGGAATAAGTTGTTCTAGCATGTGACCTAGTATAACGTTCTGCTTCCTTTGGTAAAGACTCGGACAGTGGACTACTAGTATATAAAGAGCCGTTAAGCAGTAAGTGGGTAAAGTCCAATGGGCTAGGGTTTAATAAGATCACCATTATTAATCTCCTAAGATAGATTATAATCAGCAAATAGGATGCTTTATGAGGATGCGTTTAATTATGACAGAATTAGCGTGTCTAGGTTTTAGGAAGAAGTACCGCCTAAATCTAGGAATGATATGCCGCCTCGAGATAAGCACTCATTGCACTAAATAAACAAACCTGCGTTTTATCGGATTGTTCATGGTTGATATGTTTTCCTTACATTAGTTCTTGACCGCTCCTCTATCATTTGTTTATCTTCTTGTGTGTGTTTATTGCTTTACTTGTCATCAAAACCTTAGATTAGATACTTAAAATCATGCCAGCCTCTCAGGCTGAAACCCCCTTTTACCATTAGCTAAGGTTTAACATAAATTATATTCATTTAGTACTAACATACATAATTAAAATACTGATAATTAAGAATTAACGCTCTCGCTCTTAGTGATCGACACCCTACTTACCAACGAAGCTACATCTGACTGGGTACACTGCACGTTAGATTGTTGTTTTTAGGTATAGTCGGCATAAAATAAATAATAAAACTTGATAACATAAATAACACCTACACGTTGACCTAAACCCAGTGCTGCTGTGGCCAATCATTTAATAAGTGGATAATAGTCTATATAGGACAGAGAATATATGCAAACAACCCATGACATAGCATCCCCGCTAATCATGTACCATGACCTAGCAATCTCCGCTAGACACAACGAGCATATCCTACTATACTTGGAGTCGCAACATCTGATATGTCACTTACGCACCTAAAGGGCCTACCAGCTGGAGCACTAGATTAGGGCAGGACCACATAAGACATGGCAAATCCTTGCCAATCACCCTTGCCGTGCATCGCAATGCATGCAAGTCCAATCAATTCAAAACAGTTTGAGTATCATTTCCCCCCAATGGAAAAACAGTAAAAATGGGGCTACGAGAACTCACCTCAAGCAACAGTCTCCAACAACAACCTCAAATCACAAGCAAATGCAAACGACGTCCCTCACTATGCATAGATATCGACCGTATCCAGATTAATGGTCCATTTATCATTCATTAGCAAAACAGTTTTCAGGTATGATACATAGAGGTTAGATGCATGTTGTACGGTTACCTTAAACGTTTTAGTGGTGTGATGGTTGACAACTTAACTCCAAAAGATACCATATCAAACCCATATCTTAGTACAATATACTTATACTATTTAAGCAAAATAATTAAGTAATATGAGTAAATTCTTATAATAAATACTTATATATATATATATAATATAATACTAAAGCTATATAATATATAAAATATATATATATATATATATATTAATACCTTAATATATATAACTCTTCTCAATCGATCCGGATTATATATATATATATATATATATATATCAAAATAATATTAAATATATACTCCGATAAGTCCATTCGGTACACTTAGTCATCAAAAATAGACATTTATATTTATACAAAATAAAACGTTTATTTACGTTAAACATTTTAGAGAAGTATAAAAAAAATGCATTTTTCGTCTTTTAGTCGACTTATTATAATAATAAAATAATAATATTTTATTATTTAAATCAAAAATCATGTTTTAAGTAAAATTTCTAAGTATAGACTTTTTACTAAATTCAACATGACCCGTACTGATTATACAACATTTCCAAGATTTTAAACTCAATTTCGAACACATTACCACAATTTACCATTTTTCGACAAAAACCATCTGCGACCTATCTCGATCACTAAGAGAACACCACACGTACCCAACTGTCACAACTTCACACACACAATTCAACTATCTCACACACACACCTCTCCTAAACTACATATCACTTCTCAATCACTGTATCGTCCACTCTACCTACACCCACTCTCGAGTATCAAGGTTACTGAGAGCGCGCGCTCTCACTTATAGGTGTTCTAGATCTACGGAGACCACTAGTAGCGTGGATCGCAATCTAGCTGCGAACTTCTCTCTCTACACCTCTCACTACTAACCGACATGCGACACTCTCACGATCCTCACGAGGTAACCCAAAGTGTACGCACATTTCTGCCTCATCTATGAGAATTGACTGCAAAGCCTCTTCTACAACGGACTAAAGAAAGAGTGTACGACTGGCGAGCGCCCTATCACTATACTGCTTCTCTACCGCAGATCAAGCCTTCTGACTAGATGTCGCCTGGATCAAATATCAACGCCGGGCGTTGTATCTTGCATCCTGAGTCATGCGAGCCCATCTCATTCTCACGCGTATTCCCGATTCAACACGGCGCTCAAGCACTAAATACACTAGCGTGCGAGAAGAGGCGTAGTCACACAGATCAGTGATCTGCATTCTAGGTTCTAGACCCTTGATAGGTACACGAGTCGCGTATCACATGACACTCCCCCACGAACATATTATACACAGTCTAAGGTAACAAATTATAGAGAGAGATCACACTACTAACACACTATATAGTGTTATCATAGATTATCTATACACAACGAGTGCCGTAGAGAGTACCTCATCATGTACGAAAAACAAGGTCCCCCTCTACGTACATTATCTGATACTTCATATAAGACCAACAACAGAGATCATCTCAGAGAGCGAGCACTCTCTATTAATACTAGTTTCCACACTCATGATAGATCTGATTGACGACGGAGTACATGATACAATCTTCTATCGGCATCGCACGCTGACTCAACAACAATCTGTTAGACGAGGTCAAAGGAGACAGCTAATTCTGAGCTATTGCAGCATCACAGTACATATAGTAACGAGAAGAACAGATCTCACTACAAGGAGAGAGCTCATCACACAATGTGACACACTAGACATCCACTACAGATATCACGAGTTCTGTAACAGAGTCGATAGGAGTACGAGACATTAGAGTCACTCTACTTATAAATATGCATCTAACACATATGCATTTCTGTAATTGACATAGAGCGAGGATACCGGGCATGCGAGGTGGGTGTGAGTGACTCAGAGTGAGGATGGTGGGAGTTAAGCAAGAGAATTATTTATATCAAGCATTCTTGATGACTATATGATTGCGTGACAAGAGAGATGGGGAGAGCGGACGCAAACATAGAGCGGGGGAACGAGGTGTGCTGTAAGAACTAGATATTAGCACAATTATGAGTTCTGGAGTTCGAGCGTCGAGCTCTCTTATATCAATACACGTTATTTGCTATCGACACATTAGATCTCACAGGGGACTCTTTCTGGTGTCACGGAGGGCGTTATAGCATGAGATGGTGATTTTTAAGACACTTGAGAGGGCAGCATGGTGACGTGTGAGTAGGAGTGGCCTGCTAGCACATCACCTGATTTGATTAATGACACGTATTTTAGCATCTCAGATAGTTGTCTATTTAGACACCGATCTCTGGCTATGCTGAGAGTAGTTGTGTTGTGATCGCGAGATGTCTGCGGAGGGTATGTGCTTCTTATTAGTTGACAGTAGATACTCAAGGGTAGAGGGGTTAGTGTTCGCAGAAGAATAGATTGCACTCTTAACTGACTCTTCATCTCCTTATCACAAATAGTAGAGTTTGTGAGTGCTGACATCGATTACAGTAGACGACATCAGAGGGATTGCAGTCTGAGTGTATACAGAGTCATGGTGTAGTGGTATATCACATGGTAGTTTAGATAGCGACACTCAGCGATTTTGAGGACTTATCTTCGGTGCTGTTCTTTTATCAAACAATGATAGATAGGGAGGGTATTGTGCACGTGGTTCTCTACTATCTTACTGGGTGAGACTCTCACTGACTAGACTGTAAAGTGGACATTCGGGGGAGAGACACCTCTAACACATTGTATGACACGATCAGAGAGGACACTTGATTAGTGATGGATGTGAGGCGGTCTGTTAGTTGTGGGGGGTGAGAGGGTGGGGTGATGGGCACACACAAGCGAACACATAGAGAGGCACAACACTAGAGAAGAGGACACACACGAGTGAGTGAGGAGTATACAGTGAGAGTGTCTGTGGAGTCACTAGAAGTGTGTGAGGTGGCTAATTCAGTGTGGAGAGCATCATATACTATACAGACTTTCTTATGACAGTAAGGAAGGGAGGCACATAGATTGAGTCACTCACAACTTTATCACAGTGATTGCAAATAGTTATTAGTATGAGATACTATCAACACAGTTCATACTCTAAAGATCGTGTCTCTAGATTCTCTACTATTGGAGGATAGCAACGTGTTAGATCAATCATTTACAGAACATGTCGTCTCATGCACACAATCAATACTCGTGTGGGAGACGTTATACAGGTACACTCTTAGGCACTACAGTAAACACTATCATATGCTGATTTAATTGATTATAGTAGACGAGAGGTATTACGATAGAAGTCATACACACATCTTATACACATTTGGGAGGACTACACAGGTATTTATGCAAGTAAGTGTGTGTGATTTGTAAGAGTATGCTTTTTATGTACTCTATAGTTTGTACAGAGATGACTGATATAGATTTGATATAGAGACAATCTATAGCAGTAGTTGGACTCATCAGTTATTTTAACATTGTGCTGAAGGGTACTAGATAGTGTGTAGCACACTGCATATCTCTATTCACGAGTTGATTATCAGAGCGGTAGAGATGTACTACTCTGCATGATGGACTACGAAGAGAGAGCGATTCGCACACACGCGAGGAACACGCTTTATGGAATATGTGGGAGAGCAGAGTCACAGAGGGAGGCAAGACGGCTTCTCTAGGACATGTATTCTTCTGACTTAAGGAGATATACAGAGATATAGAGGAGGACATACATGTATACGATCGCACACCTGTCCTATACAAGGACATGGTAAGGTGTGCATACACGAAGTGTGTGGAGAGAGCACAACATGCTATCGACACAAGACTAAGATAGGACATGAGTAGGGGGGCTGTGTACACATCATATCTCATACAAGCGGAGTCTATGAGATATACTGCGACACACGTGGTCTTGAGAATGAATGTGTGGGTAGACATAAGGAGCTAGGGTGTGACACTGATTAGACCACTAATAGAGCGTTGAGACACACTTAGTGATCGCGTACTCACATAGCTTAGACGAGTGTCATATATGGATCCACAGATACTATTCAGGAAGACTAGTGAAGGATCACTCTTGTGAGAGTTGTATTGTGGTGAGCAGAGACAACAAGGGATGTCTTCTACATAATAACACATAAGGGGAATAGAGTACTCAGATGTAGGGTCTGTGAAAACTTCTGTACAGTGTTATCACTTTTGTATACTATACTATTCAGTATAAGTCTTGCGGAGTGTATGAGAGACATACAAGCACACTGATAGGGCAGATATTGCTAGTCGGAGAGGGGCACATATGGGGATAGATGTAGGGCGTACATGGCGAAGGTGTACGAGAGCAGAGATGACATAGGAGTGCGGAAGAGACGAAGGTATGTGGTAGTGTTCGGAAATGTTCTCATACATGGAAGTAGAGTTGTAGTGAGCTACACGTGATTGAACACATATTCAGACTGACACAGGTTGAGACATGTATATGCTAGCCAGGTATTTGAGACACTTTGTGGGTATGTGGGGTTATGTTTGGAGGTAGTTGGTGGTGGGTGGGGTTTGAGTTGGTGTTTAATACTGGTAGATTTTTTAGGTGGGGGATGATTGTTTAGTGTGTGTTAGATTATGGGAGTGTGAGGATATGGTGGTTTTGTAGTTGATTGAGTTGGAAGGGTTTGAGTTGAAGTAATGTTTTTGGGGTGTTATGAGTGGGAGATATAGAATAAGTGATTTTTGTTGTATATGTATTAATTGGTGTTTGGATTAATTGTAATTAATATTTGTGTTTGTGGTTTTGGGGGGTTTGGGGGGGGAATGGTGGGGGGGTGGGTTTGATTTTTTGGGGGGTTATTAGGATGGGAGGGTGTTATTAGTTGGAAGGATTTTAGATTTGAGATGTTTAAAAAATGAAGTGTTAGTTAATGAGGAAGAGTTGTGTATTTGGGGGAAGTAGTTTGAGTTTGGAAGTTGTGTTGGGGAATTTTTGTGTTAGGGGGTAGAATATGTGAGTTGGGGTGTAGGGTGGAAATTATACAGGTTTGAGGTGGTTGAGTTAAGAGCTGTGGTCTTTAGATTGAAACTGTGTGGTAATGATATTGAAGGGTTTTTTAATGGTATGTCTTTTATTTGGTATTATTTAATATATTATGGGTATATTATAGGGGTTGGGTTTTGGTTGAATGTTATATATTATATTATATAGGTTTTGATTTTTGAAAGTTTGTTTGAATGTTGGAAATGGGTTGATAAATAGTAGAGAATTGGTTGTGTGTTAATGATATTATAGAAGAGTAAAAGTTTTAATTGAATTGGGGTTGATAGTGGATGGGTTATTTCAATATGAGGTAGTATGTATTAGAGTAGGGGGTAAAATTGATAGTTTTATGAAAGATTTCCACTCCGATGAGATTACATCCGGCATTAAATGAATGATACTTTGAAATAGCGGGATTCAAAAATGGATATCTCATCTAGTCCTGGTCAGAGAGAAGATATGACGAGGGACAACGGGATAACGATGAGAAAAGCAAGAAAAGATCCATACAACATAACGAAGAAGAAGATTGGTCCATCCTCAAGTGGAACATTCACATTAGTTGTAGAAGCATTCTTACGAATCCCGAGGGTCATAGACTACTGATCAAATCTCCGAATCGGGCTCAATCTTAAAATTTGAAACATTTAAGTTCCGTGAGAGACATGATATGGTAAGTTTCATCGGCGAACTCCTCATGATTAAAGTCTCTCCAAATCGGCAGGAGAAACTATCATTCGAAAGATCAAAGATAAACGAATCATATTTAGAAAGAGAAATATCAAATGAGTAGTGGTACTGCCACTACTCTTCTCTTTAAAATGTATCGTTAGTCCAACGTAGAAAGCTTATAATCTGAAGAGATAACTCAGAATGAGTAGTGGGACTGCCACTACTAATCTCTTCTAGATTAAAGCTGAAAGTTTTCAGATTCGGGAAAAGAATTATCAAAGGTGTTAGTCTCCGTTCCAAGAAAAGATTAGGAAATGTAGAGGTAGACTTGATCACAACATCGGAAGATGGAGGTAGGATTATCTCTTAATGAATCGATCTAGCAAAAAGAAGATGACATTCAACAATTTTTCACGCAGGATATCGACTTTGATGTTCAAAAGAATGTCCCTCATCAATCCTTCCAACTTCCTGATCAACAATCCCACGACCTCAAACTTACGATCTCAACATCGTAGGTGATGCATCGCATATCGATGTTCGCATAAGAATCGTCACACTCGAAGAATTATCATCGTTGGAATAGACAACAATCTCAGAGTGTTCATTGAGCATTAAGAGAGGTAGGATTGTTATAAAGAGGCACATCACACATTTTGTCCGGGAATACCTTGGACTCCACTTGGATAGTGACGAATGTCCTCAACACTAGACTTTAAAATTCGTCCTGATTCCGTTTCCGGAATAGTGTCAGATGCTTGTCCCCATACTTAGAGAGTTTACGGTTTCCTCGATTGGAGAAACGGTGTGGATTGCAATGGTATTGTCTTCGTCATCATCGTATCAAACGGGAATCTTCCAGATCGATCTCTAGCCGCTTGTTACTTCGCGATTCGCTTTTCTTCTCCTTCTTTGTATGGCTTGATCAACCAATTTCACGTAAGCATGCCATTTGTTCCAAAACCTTATTTGAGAATTGAGAACTCATTTTTGGGAATTGAAGATTGGATGAATGACGTATATTGCGCGGGTTGAAATTGTCAAAACCAAAAGAATTATGATCATAGCAATAATTTTGCACGTGATAATAGTCTTCATTCCTTGGTTTACATTGGAAGGTTTCATGAGTCCCCCTCAATTTTCACAACAAAGTATATTGTGTGGAAAACCGGTGAAGTTTGTGGAAAAATAATCAAAGTTTTGATTGAAACATGGGTCCAGATTGTAGACACACGGACTGATGGATACATCGTAACTGTAATGAGAATCGTTCCCACATAACTCACGAGAGTATGGTACGCATTGTGGTTGTGGAGGATGGTTTGCAACACTTGGAGAATCGTTAGAAGAGTACGGAATTGAAACATTGATTTGTGTCCCCATTATCCCACTACAATAAAAACAAACTCCATTTGTATTCATTGCAACACATCTTGGCATGTACCAAGAAGACATTGTTGTTGCAAACGCTTGAGCAAGTTCTTATTATAGGGGCTTCATACATGAGAGTATAGATATTCTGACCATGGTCACGGATTAGAGATAATCCGGAACTTTTCGGATGGCAATTATAACCGTAATGAGCACCTTACCCACAAGACTTACAAGTGCAATTGTCGACAAAAGATTCCATCTAACGAATTACCGCACTCTGTGAACAAAATGGTCAATGTGGTGGAGGATCTTTGAGGAATTTTCACCGTGGATTCTGATTAACAAGGTGCGATGAGGCGATTGGCTACTCGAGGCATTAACAAACGTTGGTATTGTCGTCGGATGACTCGAAAGTGTCCCTTGGAGTCTTTGAAAAATACTTCTCACAAAGTTTGTAAGCAAACCTTGGGTTCTGGAGTGAGCTCATAAATTCCTTTCGCAAAAAGATCACATCCATACCAATAACGGTACCGATCAATCTCAGAGGTCTTCACCACACCTTGCACACCTTACAAAATTTCGAGGGGGTTTAGGAACAAGAATCATGACTTAATACTCCCTGTCGAGACACACAGTTTGAAGTTGTACAAACTTCCACAAGACCTAGCATGCTTTAATCGCGTACATGGTATATCAACGATAATCGAATGACAGTCATAAGAATTAAACATGAATAGATAAGAAAAAATTAAATGAACTAAAGAAAAAAGAAGATTATTATATGGGTTTTTCCATTAATTCACAATTTATTTTAACGGACAAAATGATAAGACAACTTAAACCTGAATAATGCTACTTACTTACAGCTGTATCTCTCAAAAAGAAAAAACTGCACATGTTGAGCGTAGAGGAGTAGTGAATACGCGGAAGCTAATATCTTCCTTTACAGATGACAACTAGTTTCCTAAGGAACCACCCACACTTAATACCCACTTTAAAGTTTGATTCCAGACTTATTCAAAGATGCGTAGAGCCGTACGTCGTCAAGAGACACAAAATCGAGATTTTTAAATCTTTTGTTCGAATTGGGAACCAACAAGTTCACCGGAACTTATTATGATAATACCTCAGTTGAGAATATTATATTTTGGTGTTTTACCAACTTGTGAATTTTATTTGTAAATTAAAGACAATGTTTTTATATTTTTGATTTTTTTTTTTTTTTGGATTTTTATCGATAATTATACTAAAAGACATTACAAATATTTTTGTACTTTTTTAATTTTTATAATAAAAGAAAATATATCACAATTTTCAAAACAGATGGTCCAAACGAAGATAAACCGGTTGCACAGCCTCCCGTCAACGGCGCCAAAAATTGATCAGCACTGACAACACCCTAAAATATATAAATAATATAATAAAATATCAAATATATAGGTAAGAAAAATCAAAAGTCAGATCAAAGATACCGAGAAGTAGTCTAGAGCTTTTCCCGGTCGTAAATCCCCAGACGTGCTGAATTGGTAAATCGATACAGCGAAGATTTGAGTTTGAAGGAAGGAATGAGGTTTGGGAAGTTGAAAAAGTCACATTAAACATAACGAACAATAACGTTTAAGAAAAACCCTAAAATTAAGAAATTAAATTAGAAAACGAAGGCCCGAATCCCGGACAAAAGGGGGAAAACCTAAAATCTTTAAAAATAACCCTACGGAAAATTTTTCACTTCTAAACTACTCTACGGGTCAAATAACGAAGAATGAAAAAGACTAGACCGAAAACGGAGTTCGTTTGACCCAAAAACGAGTCAAAACAAAATCCCGTACCCGGACCCGTTCTTTAAAAGATGAAAAGTTATAAAAATGACCCTACGAAAACTTTTATATTTTTCCTACAAACTAGATGATAAAAGAAAATTTTCTAAAAAAGCAAAATATTTTTTTGATAATTTTTGTATTTATTATGAATTAAATAAACTTTTATCTAAATTAAATTATAAAAAATATTAAACGTCTACGAAAAATTCTGAAAAATTTACACAAAATACTAGACTCTATAAGGCACCTACGAAAAATAAGAATCACAAATAAGCTCGATAAATAAGCCCGTAAATAAGCTATAACAGCTTATGGGCTTATAAAGCTAAAATGCATATAAATACCAAGTGCCTTGGGTCTTTAACGAAAAAGACCCAAGGGCGCAGTGGTAAGTATGCTTGAAAGGGAGGGGATGTATCGAGGGGTCCCGGGTTCGAGTCTTGCTCACCCGGGTCCCTTGTCTTCCCTTCTCTTTTTATTTTTGCAAAACTCTAGGGTAGAAACTGTAAAAAACGAAACTAAAGGGTAGGCGGGCAAACTTTAGGAAATTTACACTATAGTTAAAACAGGTGACCTTGAACTTTGGAGAAAGTACCAAACAGACCTCGCGACATAGCTTATTTTTAGCTTATTGAAAAAATGAGTTTTAGCAAAAACTTAAAACTAAAAAGTTATAAAAGAGCTTAATTTCCACAACTTTAATAAAAGGACTTTCAACTTTTGACAAAAGAATAAGCTAGAAAATAAGCCCTCAAGATTCTGTCACAGAAACTTAGGTTCAAAGGGCTTTTCAGGTTTTTGGCTTATAATTTGCTCATTTCTTGATGAAAATTGAAACTAAAAGAGGCTTATTGTAGCTTAAGATTAGTGTAAGAGCTGTCTAAGCTAAAATTAACCAAGCTTTAACAAAATTTGCAAGAAAATTAATCTAAAAATGTGCAAGTTTTTGTTTGAAACTGAAATAAGCTATTCTTAATAAGCTAAACAGCTTATTACTAATCCTCAAAAGTTGAAAATTTGGAGATAAGCTATGCTAGGAATATAAAACTAACCTAGATAAAAGGTTTTTCAAAATTACAACTAAAAATGAAAATCAAAATAGAAAATAAGCTAGGAATCTAAATGCTGCTACACTACTTTTGCAGGCTAAAATAAGCTAGCCTAAGAACTTAAAATTGAAACTAAAGAGCTTTTCTAGATTAAGCTAATGGAGTACTATTAACAGGCTTAATTTCAAATTCTAACTACTAACTACTTAAGCTAAAAAAATGGCTAGAAAAGTGATGAGCTACAACAGTTTTAACTGAGTTAAAACTGTTGTATGCTGATGCAATTGGCACACACTAAAGTGCAGGCCAAACCAACACTTTAGAAACTATTATACTAACTCAATTCATGTGTTTAAATCCTACATTAACTAAGTTTTAACTCTCTTGTTCTTGAAATCACTTATCCTTCAAATTTACTTAACATCAAAACTGTCCTGGTGCAAAGCTGAAGTTTTTAAGTTCAAAAATTTGAGATAGTGCAAACTAATCCTTAAGACCACTTTGTACCTTGATTATGACTACTAACTCAGCTTTATAAAAGCTGTTGACAAAATGCTGTTGACTTTAAGAGTCAAACACAGCTTATACCAAACACCACTTAAAAAAAACTGTCAAATCTATTTTATACTTAAAAACTTTCTAAAAGCTAAAACTTTCAAAGCTTTTTATCCACTTTCACTCAAAATGACCTAATAAAGCTATTTAAGCTGTAAAAGTACTGGCTTATTAAGAGAAATAAGCTAGTTCCTCTACTAGGCTTATACTACTTTTTATGACAGAATTGAAAAAGTAAATTTAAGCTTGACTTTAAACTAAACTAACTTAAAACTAACAATCTTATAAACTAACTAAGCTAAATGAAACAGTAATAATCATGAAGATTCAAAGGAATAAGCAAAATGTAATAAGTTATGAATATTCTAAAATGAATTTTTAAAAGGCTAAACCTGAAATTTAGAAGTCTCAGACCTAGCCACTCTATCTGAGTGAGTGGCTTATATAGCTTGAACCTAAGTGGCTCCCTAGCCCCTAACCCTGAGCTTATAGCTCAATAAGCTCTTGACAGCTTATAACTCCTTGTTGCTTCAAAGTCAACTCAAAAACACTCAAATGATCATGATTTTGATTAAAATTGATAAGCTTGAGTAAATGAAGGTCTAAAAACAGGTTTTAAACTAATTTTGAGCTTATAAACAAGAATAAGCTCAAATGAGCTTATTAGAGCTTATTGAAATGAAAACAGCTTAAACTTGAAAAGTAACACAATGGAAACTTAAACACTGAATCGTATTACTCAAAACAATGAAATACAAGCTGAAAGATAAATGGTACAAGTGCTTAAAGCTGAGTTTAAAAAGCTTAAAAGAAAATTTGCTTAAAATTACGAAAAATTACAAATTAAAAATATAAAACTTGCTAACTACTTCTCTCTTCTAAACCTTCTTCTTCTTTTATAACTGAGGCTTGTGTTTGTTGTGTGAGAGGGGGAAAACAAACAATCTTGGCCCTTCAATTTCTTCAAAAAGCATTCTTGGTCGTCGATATGAGCCTAGGGGGATGTGAGATTGCCAAATGGGACTAGGGTTTAAGTGGAGGAGGGGGGAGAGGTTTGTTCATGGGGTTTTTGAGGTTACAGGGTAAAAGGTTGAAGGCAAACCCGTGAGTGGGTTTTGAGTCTCAAAAGGGCGGGAAAATTGGTTTGGGGAGACACAGAGTGTGTGTTTGAGAGTTTGGCAAAAATGGCCCTTGATGGTTATATGACTCATTACACCCGTCGTCCTTATTGTTATATAACTTTGGGGACTTGGCAAAACAAGTCCCCAAGAGTTAATTAACTCTTTGCAAGGTTCGTCCTTGGTGTATACAAGTTTGGGGTGTTGGCAGAAATGCCCCCCCACTTGTTACTTTGAGTGAATTGCAAAATCGGCCCTTGTCTTCTTTTTTCTCTTTCCTCTTATGAATATAAGTTTAAGGGTTTGGCAATTTACATTTCCCTTTAACTTATATTTATTTGATTTGTCTGTATTTTGGATTCTGCGGTTGACTTGGACTGACTTTGACTTTGACTTTTCTGTTGACTTTTTGACTTGATTGATTTTCTGGCTTCGATTTGGCTTTGTCTTTCACAGTCTTTTCCATTCTGAGTCCGGTTTTGTCGTTTTGGCTTTGTTTTTCGTCTTTTTCTTGGTTATCCGTTCCTGCACAATACAATTAGCAAAACAAGCATATATTTGGCATTTTAAGTCCGTTTTTGGTTATTTTAGCTCGTTTTTAAAGGTAAAAGGTATGTGTAATTAAGCACATACCAACGCTCTCGCTCTTAGTGATCGACACCCTACTTACCAACGAATCTACATCTGACTGGGTACACTTCATGTTAGATTGTTGTTTTTAGGTATAGTCGGCATAAAATAAATAATAAAACTTGATAACTAAAATAATAACCTACACGACGACACATCACTAATGCATATGCGTTAGAGGATCTAACACTTCGAGCTGGAAACCCTATCAAGGAGGTTCATATAATGAATCTACGTGATCACAGGTACAATATTTATACTGTAAAACGGTCCTCACGGAACCGGAGGTTAACGTTATCGAAACTGACGAAAGACAAAGAAAAGATTCGTCCATATATGATGTTTATCACTAACATTCAAATGCTGGTTAAGATGATGGAGTAACGACCTCATTCCAGCGGCGTCATATTCATTACCACATGCTCATGCTCAAGCTACAAAGACATACTATAAGCATCAAGATTCAAGAATCAAGAAAGCTCAAGTTCAAACAAAGACAAAGACTTTCACAACTCTTATATTCAAGATCTTCCTTAAAGATATCAAGATTATTAAGACAAAGATTGTTAAGGGAGATTGTTAGCAAGCTTTTAAGATGATGCATAGTGTGGGCATGTTGGTCAAGACACAAGATCGCAAGATGGCGAAGACGACAAAGACAAACAAGGAAAAGATTTAAAGATCTCAGAACTAAAGACCAAGTCAAAAGACAATGACAAAGGCTCAAGATCAAAGATCACATAGCATGAAGGAACAAGCCTACAACACAGATAAACACCAAGACTACAAGAGCTTAACGATAATGCAATCTCAAAGAGCTCAAAGACAAGGAGTCAATGACCTCGCTTCGGGGGAGATTGTTAGCCTTAAATTATTGAGTCAACAATAGAAGTCTCGGTCATTCTACAATGAAGTCTCGGTCATTTAATCTTATGTAATGTAATAAGCTAGTAAGGGTATCAGGCTCGTTATGTAATCTAATTGTGTAAGCGTTATGAGCTTAAACCCTACCAAAACTCGATCCCGGCCCATGGTTGTTAACTTAGGCGTCCCATTTAGATTGTTAGGTATAAATACTATTGGGTTCAGTTCTTGAGCCCTTCATTCTTTTAGTAGATTTAAACATAAAAACCCCTAAGTGTTACTCAAACTAAAGTCTTTCAGTTTGAGTCGCTGAAGTCCTTCAGCTTTAGTCGTTGAAGTCCTTCAGCTTTAGTCGCTAAAGTTTCCTTCAGCTTGAGTCGCTGAAGTTTTCTTTAGCGTCAGCTCTTCAGGTCCTTAGAAGATTGGGAAGCATCTTCACTTCAGTTTATGCAGCGTACAGAAACTGAAGAAGGCCCTTGGTTGGAGCTTCAGTTCAGCTTGGTTGACAATTCCAAGCTAAACGTAGTCTATCTCCTTAACACAAGCTAAAACATATTGTTTCACTTCTAGAAGGTTTACAAGGTGGGAAAAAGATTGCTTTATGTCAAAAGGAATAAAGCAATCTCCTTTGGAAAAGGTGCTTCTAAAGTCAATAAGAAGTACATTCGTTTTTCCTTAAAGGACTGTACCTGGTACTCTAAAGCATGTCAACATTTAATGTTATCTCAACCACCCATTAGATGTGTGATACGCGTACTAGGTTAACTTGTAAACCCTAATCCCTTTGCCTATAAAAGGAAAGGGATTCCCAGAGTAAATGTTATCTCTTCCAATTAATGTAAAACACATTGAAGAGTTCATTTATCTCTCAAAAAAACTGACTCGTACCACTGGAAGCTGAAGCTTCAGTTTTGGTCATAACAAGTTTGTTTTCTTACTCTCTTAACTTTGGTTAGAGTTTAAGTTCGAAGGAGATAACACCCCAATTATCATTCAACCACCTTGCTATTCCGCTAGCAAGGTGTGTCATAGATTCTTTATTTGATTCTAATAAAGTCCTATACGTTGAAAAGTACTTCTGTGTGTTTTAAACTTGCTTGTTATATTTCATATATATCTTTGTTTAAAACTTACTTCGTTGCCATGGAATTTTGATAAGTTTAACTTGATAAACTGAATATCATATTCCAAGGGACCAACAAATACGCCCTCTCCTCACATGGAGAAGGGTTGGTTGTTCATTGTATTTGTTCACATTGCAAGAATAATCCACCACCTCTTTCTTTTCTCTCTCTAAATTCTCTCACTACTTATTCCTCTCTTTTCTTCTTGTTACATTCGATCTATATGTTGTATAATTGAAGTGATCATGGTTTGATTAAGATATAACATTTTTCAATGAAGAAAAGTAAATAAACTAAAAGTAAACATTTCCAGCTTAACTTTGAGAGAAAACTCGAGAACACATGGTTTTTTCTAACTATATGTTCATAAGTTTTTTAATAAGGAAAAATAAAGTAATAGAAAATAAATATTTTCAGTTAAGGAAAATACTTTATTTCAAAATCAACCAAATAACATTTGTTTTCAATCAATATTCTTTTATTTTCTTCGTTAACTAATACTAAAAAACACAATTTATGATACGACCCGGTTAGGGGTAGTATCGAGATAGGGCACCACTTCAAGCATGTGCTAGCTCCGTCAGAAGAGAAAATAGAAGATTAAAGATATTTTGTTCTTTTAACTTGATTGATTTATAATGAAAGAGTACAAAGACTATTTATAATAGCTAAATGGGACATGGGCCTATTATGGCTATTATGACCTTTCTAAACAAATAGTCAAACATATTAAATACTTTCCTAATGCGACATAAAGACATTCCTAAACAAATAGTAAAACATTCCTAAACTGAGGGCGTAACATTCTCCACTCCTTCGAAACCACCTTGCCCTCAAGGTGGTGTCTTGAAATAAATCTTGATTCCGGGATCCCAAATTGCTATACCCCGATCGCTGCCAAATGTCCTACCGTCTTCCGCTGTTTTTTCTACCACCTTTCGCCTTCCGCTGCCGCAGCTCTCCCATCTACACGTAACACTAAACACTTCACAATTCTTCTCACGATACACCAACTTCAAAAAAACAACCAAACTCCTGCCATAAACATCTCTACTCTCCAATACACTAATCACAAACTCCTGGCTCAAATCCAAATTTATATCATCCAAACGTTCATCAAATTCACCATCTCCATCCTTCACTACCAATATCACTATATTCAACTCATCCTTGTCAAGCCCAAGCGCTTCACCACCACACACAACAACCTCTTCCACACTTTTCTTGTTTTCTGAAAATTCGACAAACTTGCTACGAACTTCCATACTTTCCACATTACTCTCACCAATAACGAAAGCACCATCTATCACGCTATTAACCTCATCAACACCAATATCTTCATTAGCATCTAAGGACCCTTTAACCTCAGGTGAAGCTTCTTCACTTGGCAATGATATGGTGGTATCCGCTTTCTTTTTAATGACCTGCTCTTTCTCTGCAATTGCCTCAAAACGAGCCTCGATTAGATTGGCTAAGGAGAAGGCTTCTACTAAAGTTGTAGGCCTTGCACTCAACACTCCTATCTGTAATGCCACTTTAAGTCCGAAGATATAATTCATTGTAAGTAAATATTCGGATCTCCCCGTTACTCGATTTATGAGCATCTCAAACTCATTCTGATATTCGGCCACCGTACCTCTTTACAAAAGCATAGATAGTGTGTATTCTGCGTCCGGATCGCTTCTGTCAGATGGCATGAACCGTAACTCGAAGAAAAGTCTTTTTTTTTAACTTTAAATCGAAACTCTCTCAACGAGAGCTCTCAATGAAAGCAACAGTTGATACGGCCCAGTTAGGGGTTGTATCGGGATAGGGCACCACTTCAAGCGTGTGTTGGCTCCGTCAGAAAATAGAGAGAAGAATTAGAATTGTTTTGATCTTTAATTTGATTGATTATAATGAAAGAGTACAAAGACTATTTATAATAAATCAATGGGTCATGGGCCTATTATGGGCTATTATGACATTCCTAAACAAATAGTCAAACATATTAAAAATTTCCTAACATAAAGACATTCTTAAACATAATAAATTACGATAGTTATCTTAATCATGGGCGTAACAATTTCTTTTTATTTCTTTTTATTTTCTTTGGAAAACATAGTGTAAAAATAATGTCGAAGTAGATAAAATGAGTTTATAAAAAGTCAAAAGATAAAAAATTGGAACAGTTTTGGCCACCACTGTACTGGCGGCTCTCATCTTCCCCTTGTTTGAATACTAGGTAACTTTTTTAATTTTTATTACTCCGTATGTACTTACTATTTTTTACTAAAAAATGTTACTACATGTTTTTTTTATCATTGTGTGTGTGTGTTAAAGGAGTCAAGATTTTAAATCTTGAATCTTTATTTACCCTCCTTTTAGGGTTTTGTGAATATTAAATATATTTATCTTTAATCATTTTTTAAGAGAAAAAGACTAATTTTTGTTCTATTGTCAACATGTTTTAAGTTAAAAGATGGCAACTTTTTTTGTTTATATGATATTTCCTTGACAATGTGATACCTAGATTAGGCCGCGTATATGTGGGCTTAGGGGGTGTTTAGGATTGCTTATTCAAAATAGATTATGCGTTTTGATATCGCATAATCAGATAATGAGCTGTATCAAAACTCTATTACTTTTATATGGCTTTTTTTAATTTTAATAACACAATACTCTATTAATTTGTGATATATAAAAACAACCATTTAACCTAATAATAAAACACTTTTACCCATCTAAACTGGTTCACCTTCTCCATCAAAAAACTCAACAGCAGCATATTTCTTGACCTCAAACAAACTATCAGTTTTCTCGTTTTGCCCCAAATCCATATAAACAAATCTTGACCCAAATTAATCTAAACAAGCAGATCCATTTAACTTTGCCTAAGAATATTCGGGACGGAAATAATCATGTACGCAGGAGACAACCATATTCACTTGTGGAGTTGTAGGAAGGTAACCGGGATCTTTATGGAACATGAAGGTGTATTTTAGGAGATATTTGATGGGTAATCTCGTCATTTGGTATTGAACAATCTTGCTTCTAAAAAATGCGTTTTGCAAAAGCATGAACCATGTGGATTATTAAAAACCGCGTTTTGATACGCAGATAATTGCTTTTTTGACTTTTTCATCCAAACACTCTTATAAGCCCATAAGTCCCAAAACAAGCCAGAAAATTGGGGCTTATGAAATATAAGCCGAAATCACATAAGCTCATAATGATTTTTACGTTTCCAGATCGTGATAATCAAATAATCTGGTTGATAACGCAACCCCAAACACCCCCTTATGAGCTTATGTGATTTCGGCTTATATTTCATAAGCCCCAATTTTCTGGCTTGTTTTGGGACTTATGGGCTTATATAAGTTTATCATATCGTAATAAACTTATATAAGCCCACAAGTCTCATAATCAGCCGGAAACTTGGGGCTTATGAAATATAAGCCGAAATCACATAAGCTCATAAGCCCACATATAAGCAGAAACAAGCACACCTCGCCATCTCCCGGTAACTTGAATACGGAAAAACCTCATCCGTTTATTGACAATGTGATAGTTTTAAACATTGCATAATCACTTTATTAGTTATGCATCTATATGTTAATTGTTTTCGTTATTAGTCGATTTTGCAAATATTACTAGTAATTTATGGAAATTTGGTGTTTTTCGCAAATGTAGCAACAATGGCTGCGCAACCTCGTAATGTTTCAGCCCTTTCATGGGCTTTGGCCATTGAAGCACTTGCATACTCCCACGAAGTTGATGTTAATACTTTGATCGGTAAGTGTAATCTTACCTTGTCAAGATCAACGTTTTGTACATTATGATCTGTTAAGTTAGAGGTGGCAATTTCGACCCATTCGCTAAACGAGTTAAACAGTTAAAGATAACGAAATTAGGCCAATGTCGCCAAAAATGTGGTACTATTGTGGCAATATGTTTCTTGTAACCGTATTCGACATGCTAATTCATTATGAAAAGTACACATTTCTGATAACCTGACTTTGCCACCTCTAGTCAGTTTTACAAGAGGATTTGATTTATTTCGTTGCTGATCTATCTTCTAGACACGTTCAACAGTTGTCCAAAGTTCACTAGTGATGTTGGAAGTAATGCAAGGGAAATGGTCTCGTTTAGGATCTTAGAACAATTATTTGATCCGGATACCCGTCGTTCAAAATCTGTTGGCCAAAAGTCTGGAGTTAGCTTTGATTTTTCCAAGCGTTGTGAGGATGTACTTGAACACGTATTGAGGGAGGTAATAATAACCTTGCTCTTGACACTTTTAATGTCTTTGAATTTTTAACAAATGCGGATTTCAGTGTTGGCCTTACATCATGGATTATGCTAATGCATCTCTTTAATCTGAATAGCAGACGCCCGAGCCAAATACTTGGAACGAATCAGAAATGTCAAAATGGCATGTTCAGCCCTTCATTGCATATGAAAGATCTTGCTTGCCCAAACCTGCTTTGCAACGGGTAAGTTCTGAAACAATAAATATTAGTAAATGATACAAAACATAGTTTTTACAGAGAACTAACGGTTATTGTCAAAATTGAAACCCTACATACAATTGCTATAAAGGTGATCAAGTTCCTAAAGTATTTTGGTGGTTAATTTTGGTCCTGTACCATTTGTAATTGATCATCAATAACGTCGTGGAAGTATATTTGGTAGTTTTAAGTTTTAAAGGGAACGAATCAACAACGAGAATACCGTAAGAACTTATCTCCAAATTTTGTGATAGTATATAGGTTTTTCTTATGATAATTTAAGAATAAACATAGTTAAACTTGTAATTGGCTTTTGCGTTAATAAAACAGCTTAAGGATGCACTCTTGGAAGGAACCCCGACATTCTTAAAATCCTTTCATCAGTTGGTCACGTCTCTACAATTGAACCAACATGGAACTAAAGTTCATGAAGTAAAAGGTGCCACTACTAATAATGAAAAAGAGAGGCCTTTACATCTAAACCAACATGGAACTAAAGTTCATGAAGTAAAAGGTGCCACTACTAATAATGAAAAAGAGAGGCCTTTACATCTAAACCAACATGGAACTAAAGTTCCTGAAGTAAATGGTGCGACGTCCACTAATGAAAAAGAGAGTCCTGGTATTAATGATAATGTTTGTCAAGATACATCTAATGAGGGAAATAAAAGAGGCGAAGATGGAGATTATGTGGAGCAGAACAATGAATCTCAGCCGTCTAAAGATGATGAATTGTATCAAGAAGAGTTGAATGGTATTCTCGCTCAAAAACAAGAGTTTTTTAGTTCAATTTGTAAGGTTAGTGAATGGGTTACTCATTCAAAAAAGGCAAATCGATGTATGAAGTGTAACAGAGGTGGTGAGTTATTAGTTTGCAGTTCAAATAATTGCTCTTTTGTGTTTCACGAGAGCTGTTTGGCCTCTAAATCATCCTTTGACTATGAGCCAACGGGAAAGTTTTATTGCCCTTTTTGTAGATATTCTCAAGCGTTATCAGATTATTTGGCAGCTGAGAAAAAGACTTCTTTGGCAAGGAATAATCTGGTATCTTTCAACCGTTCACCATTGAATCATATGCCAAAAACCAGTCTTAATGAATCTAAAATATCAAATGGGGTTCCAGATCCTGATTTTACTATTCTGATTGACGAGAGCCCTGAAAGCAGTGGTGGAAAAGAAACTAAAAAAGAAGATTATGTGGATTGCGTGGTTAAATTCCGAAAACTAACTAAGCCACCAAATGGGGTCTCGAATTTTGAATTAAATGAAGAGAGCGCTGAAAGTAGTGATGGAAAGGGATGCAATGAAGAAAATAAAAAAGAAGTTGACGTGGATCGCGCGGTTAGACCTGGAAATCCAACTAAGCCACCAAATGGGGTTTCAAATCCCGATTTGATTAGCGAGAGGTTTGAATGTACTGGGGGAAATGAATGCAGTGAAGGAACTAACAAAGAAAATGCTTTTGCGGATCGCACAGTTAGACTCCGAGAGCGAACTAAGCCACCAAATGGTGTTTCAAATCTTAAGTTATATGATGAAAGCTCCGAAAGTAGTGATGGGAAGGGATGTCGTGAAGGAAGCAACAAAGAAGAAAATTACGTTGTTCCCGCGGTTAGACCACGAAAGCGAACTCTGTCATCGTAAGTGTTTCGCTTTTTAATAAAGCTGGCAATGAACTTATTTATATATAAATGGTAGAAATGTAGAATGGGTCGCTTCATGCTATGTTTTATCTTTAATGGTTCAAACAAAGAAAACAACTAGAAATGAAATGGGTCAAATGAGTCGAAAGTTGCTACAAGTTGGTTTTAATGCCTAACATATCTTAACTTAGGGTTTTAGCTGTACTTTGATGATAACCACCCCACTCACCTTAATATACCGTCATTTAAGCATCATTTTGTATCCGTAAACCAAGCCCTTAGTGATATGTTTAGCGAAACCTTAATTACTGTTAACAATATATGGCACTCTGATAATTTGCTTAAAGCTTTCACAAAAAAATGTTTCGTGGGTCAACCAAAACCCTATCTGTTTAACTCGTACCAAAAAGTAATTGTTTTGACTTGTTTCTGGATCCACCGACCTGCCCAATCTGTCACCTCCGCATAATTGTTTCTTCGTATGAAGACATATACTCCAGTTAGTATTAGTAACGATGAGATTTTGGTTATTTTCAGCCCGAGTTTACAAGTTCCTCAAAGGAGACGAGTTCCAGTTCCTTGGACACAATCAGAAGAAGATACACTAAAGGTAGTATTTTTAGTATGTGCCAAAAACATTTAAAATCGTATCTGTTAAATCATCTTTAAGTTACAGATCATTTTTGTTCGCTGGCAGAAATGGGTTGCAAAGTTTACGAGTGATAGTAACATTCTAGGACGAGGTTTCGCGTGGAGCAGAATACTGGATCTTGGGGCCTCTAAATTTCAAAGCGGCCGTACACCTGTGGATCTTAAAGATAAGTGGAGGAACATGCAGAAAGCAAGCAAAAAAAGGAAATAGATCTTTAGTCTTGCTATGCAACCAATCTTCATTTGTGATTTTTTTCCGGGTTTGAAAAAAAAAGCCATATGATATAAAGGAACAATAGACACTACTTACGAGCAACCTAACATAAAACATATAATACCACATATAGCTTAAATTCAAAATAGAAGTCTAGTCATACCTTAATACCTTTATCATTGGAACTCAGATATGGAAATGTAACAAAGCGAAAAAAAAAAAAAAAAATCTGCACAAGGTCATATGACAAATGAACATTCTACAATATACTAAATCTCATCCGATGAGAACAAAAGCCCACATTTTTCTCTTTGGGCTAGGCCTCTTCTTATTCACGAATTAGGCTTATGTCATAACAAATAAAAATATCCAAAAGTATATACATATGCACCGGGTAGTTTCCAAATATTGCACACAATATAAAAATGAATGGTACCAAAAACATATCTTATAAACATTAATCCCATAAATTTTTTATACATTTTATAATACATATAGCCTAAAAACACCAAAAAAAAAAAACATGGGAGCTAAAACACTTTTAAAGACTAAATTAAGCTTCGCCGCAACGCGCGAACAATATGCCCCTCGTTAGTACAAAACTACAAATACACATTAAAGCAGAAAAGGAACTAAAGTCCTTAAATGCTCGGCTCATCCGGTAGCAATGTTTAATGATGAAAATAAATCTATGCCAATTTTTTTTATTATTTACTAATTTTTTTTTTATAAAAAGTCAGATACGCGGTGTTTTTGTCATCATAGTCTCCATTATATCCTGAGTTATAAACATATTCCATGCACGTGATATTCATTCCATTTATATATGAAGTTTGTCACTAGATGCGACATAAGCAACAAACCATATTTGACTTATTTGGACTTATAAAGCAATGAGGAATAAAAGTTACAAGGGCAGAGGTTTGTTAATCTAATCGACGCACATAACATTATGTTCATGGGTGAGGTTATTGTGAAAATCTACAAATGGTAAAAAGTATAGGAAGAAATTTTAGCCATTGGATGTAAGGTATTAATGAGATTAAATTGAGGTATTAATTACGTATTTGACACATAACGACTTGTAACTGACACACTAGCGATGTTGGCACACTATTAATACGCTATTATTGACACACATGATTTCTTTAGCTAACAATGTTGACACACTTGCACATAATTTCTTGTAACTGACACACAATTGACACGTTTTCACATGATATATATTAATGACACATAATGACACAAAAATCTCACCAGATACATTTCTTGATTCCAAACCATAAATCAAGGATGAGTTTTTCTTGAAATTCAATACAAATCTAAAGGATATTGATTTGATTGATTGATTGCTTGCCTTTTATTGATAACAATGAACCTATATATATGATACAAGGGAACATTCTAGAATATGGGTTGCCCTAGAAGCTATACAAACTGGGCTCGGGCCAATGGGCCAATTTCACTAAATATACAATATAAATACATGCTCTAATACGCCCCCGCAATTGGAGCGGGAGATTTCTGGACGCTCAAACTGGATCTGAAATCAGCAAACAACGGATATGGGAGTCCTTTTGTGAAGATATCTGCGTACTGAAATCGTGAAGGGACATGGAGAACTCGAACATGACCTGCTGCTACTTTGTCACGAACAAAATGAATGTCAATCTCTATATGTTTGGTGCGTTGATGTTGCACCGGGTTTGCAGACATGTATACGGCACTGACATTATCACAGTAGACCAAGGTCGCTGTGGAAAGTGGGGTATGAAGCTCACGAAGGAGGTTGCGAATCCAAGATGTCTCAGCTACAGCATTCGCAACCCCGCGGTATTCAGCCTCGGCACTAGAGCGAGATAACGTGTCCTGGCGTTTGGAAGACCACGCCAGGAGGTTATCACCAAGAAACACACAGTATCCAGAAGTAGACCGGCGCGTAGCCGGACAACCTGCCCAGTCAGCATCAGAGTAGGCAATAAGCTGTGATGTAGGAGACCGAAATAGTTGTAATCCAAGATCAGTGGTTCCTCGAAGATAACGAAGAACACGTTTCATAGCATTAAGGTGTGGCTCTCGAGGATCATGCATGTACAGACATAACTGTTGAACTGCATATGACAAATCGGGTCGGGTAAAGGTGAGATACTGAAGTGATCCGGCAAGGCTGCGATATAAAGTGGGATCAGTGACCGGTGATCCTTCAGGTCCAAGCTTCTTCTCGGTGTCAACTGGAGTCCTGCAAGGATTACAATTAAGCATCTGTGCTTGCTCAAGAATCTCGGTAGCATATTTCTTCTGGGACAAAAATATGCCAGAGGTAGTACGCGTGGCAGATATACCGAGAAAGTAGTTGAGTGGGCCAAGGTCTGTCATAGCAAATTCCGCATGTAGTGAAGAGATGATACGTTGCAGGAGCGAAGTAGAAGAAGCTGTAAGAATGATATCATCCACATATAGTAGTAAGTAAGCTGTGTCTGGCCCCTTGTGAAAGATGAAAAGAGACGAGTCGGTTTTGCTGTGATAGAAGCCGGCTCGAATAGCATAGCTGGAAAATCGCTGAAACCAAGCTCGAGGGGCTTGCTTAAGGCCATAAAGCGACTTTTGTAGAAGGCAAACATAATCCGAATGAGTTGAGTCAGTAAATCCTGGTGGCTGGTGCATGTAAACTGTCTCTGTAAGATGACCGTAAAGAAATGCATTTTTTACGTCTAACTAATGAATAGGCCACTGTCTAGAAACTGCAAGGCTAAGAACAGTTCGAATGGTGGCAGGTTTGACCACATGGCTAAAAGTCTCATTGCAGTCGATGCCTTGTTGTTGACTACGACCATTTACAACTAGTCGGGCTTTGTACCGACTTAAGGACCCGTCAGCATTATATTTGTGTTTGTATAACCACGTGGAGCGAACAATGTTGACATTTGATGGGCGAGGAACAAGCACCGAAGTTTTATTGTCGATGAGAGCTTTATATTCGTCACACATAGCTTGTTTTCAGTTAGGATCTCGTAGGGCATGGAAAAGAGACTTAGGGATAGGGGAGGAGGTGGTAACATGTAAGTTGTATTTGGGATTAGCTTTTACAATCCCGACTTTAGAGCGTGTGACCATAGGGTGTTGCGAGGTGGATGGTGGTGGTGGTGGTGTGGTGGCTGGTGGTGTCGGTGTTGTTTGTGGTGATGGTATTGGTAGAGGAGTTGGAGGTGTTGATTGTGGAGTTGTTTGTGGGGTTGTTTGCGAGTTTGTTTGTGGTGGTGTTTGTTGAGAAAAAGTAGGTGTGGTAAGTAGACGCAGTGCAATGGGGGAGGTATCTAGATTATCATCTAAAAAATTGTATGAAGGGGGTTTAGTTGGAGTCATGGAGCCGAAGGGAAAGACAAACTGGGCTCGGGCCAATGGGCCAATTTCACTAAATATACAATATAAATACATGCTCTAATAAAATCAAAATCTAAAAACATACAAAAACATCACCACCACCATTGGATCTTTCCAGCGAACATCATGACCGAATCAAGAATTCAAACATCATACCCGCCACTTAACCTCACAACCGCCACCTAACCGCTGGCTATCACCTTAAATTAGAACCATAATTGATCAAACAACACTAACCCTTTAACAAATTCTTTCAATTTAAACAAAAATCCTCAAATTACAAATATGAAAAATCCTAACTTAATATCGTTTTGTTGTTGGATTTGGGACGTTGGGTGATAAAAATGGTTTAACTTTACACATATTTTGGTTAAATTTTGTTGTAGTTTTTCTGGTAAAGAAATATTATGAAGAAAAGAGGTGTGTTAATGATTTTTGAAGGGGTTTGTTGAAGGTAGTAAGGAAAATGAGTTGGTGTTGGTATTTGGTCATGGAGAAAATGAGAAAGAAGATGAGAAATTGAAAATGGAAGTGTTTGGTTTTGTTAATTTGGGTTTTTTAGTTTGTGTTTTTACTTTGATTCTTTCTGACACTTATGTATGAAAATGTTTCACAGAAAAAATAATTCTAGATCTAAAGCTTGTTTATTCATCTGTTTTTAGGCTTTAAAGAAGAGTTAATTACATAGTTCGTCCTTGTGGTTGTCTCGAAATTGCAGGTTTCGTTCTAAAAGCTCAAAAATTACACTGATCGTCCTTGTGGTTGTTCATTTTGAGTTGACCGGTCCTTTGACCGTAACTCCATCCAAAATCCCGTTAACTTTTCTTCACGCCGAGGGCAAATTCGGCAATTCACATAGAATAATACACTAAAGACCAAATTTGTAACACAAAAGAGCTTATAACTCCTCCCACTCCATATTAACACACAAGTACGTATGTTCCTCGAACATTTTTGTTTCGCAATGTTTCCTTCTCCTCGAAACGTCTCCGCACCTCTGCTCTGAGATTGCTATCGAAAGTAAGTTTTTTATCATCTTTTGAAAGTGTGTTGTTTAAAGTTAGCTCTAATTTGTGGTTTGCCCTAAATTTAGTTTTAGTTAATACCAAAAAGAAACACATAACCAAAACACAATGATTGGGGTAAACTTACGTAACACACAGCAGATAAATGAACGGGTATGTTATCCCAAATATGGCAAGACAATTGAATGGAAGAATATTCATAGGATTGATATTATAGGTGGAGGATATATAATAAACATTTACAGGAAGAAGAATAACCAAATGTGCAAAAGACAAGTGAGGATATGAAAAACTTTATATCAGAAATGTTAGTGTTTTGGTTACTTATAACCTAATGGTCTGAAAAATGTGTTGTTTGATTGTGACTTTTAATGGTAAATTCCCAAACACCCTAATAGTCTTAATGGTAGTGCCAAACACCCCTAATAGTCTGCAACTTGTTATGTAGAGAAATTCTTAGTCATGATAGAATCTGAAAAGGCTATAGTTAAGGATTATACAAAGTTAGTGGTGACTAATAGGATGGTTGACTATGTTTTGGAGATATATGGGAATACTTGGAAATGTGAGGATGAAATATCATCTGTAATACTTGAAGACTTGTGGCTCAAATATGGGAAAGGCTAGTGTATTATATGCAGATTGCATTTATAGGTTGTTTGTATTGGGCCAAGCTTCTCACTTAATGAATCAATTAGGATTTAACCTGTCTTAACTTATTGTGTTATAGATGATAAGGGAAAGGGGGCAGAGCATCACCATTTGAAGGGAAAGAGAAAGGTGCATGATATCCAAAACAGATTAAGATCTCTTGAAGTGGATTTGGCCAGGGCAATAAAGACCAAGCAGGTTGATGATCATGATGATGATGATCTTGATAGTCTTGATCTTGCAAACAGAATCAAAAAGCTTGAAGAGGATTTTGGTAGGTTGCTAAAGGCAAAGAAGGCAAAGGAAGCTAAGAAAGCAAAGGAAGCAAAGAAAGCAAGGGAGGCAAAAAAAGCAAAGGAAGCAAAGTAAAGGAGGTAGAATTGAAGGCAAAGAAAACAAATGAGGTAGAATTGAAGGCAAAGAAGGCTAAGGAGGCAATGCAGGCAAAATTGAAGGCAAAGAAGGCTAAGGAGGCAATGCTTGCAGAAGTGGTTTAAATTTCCACTGATGAAGATGATGATAAAGATCCCACTGCTCTCACTTCCATAAGATCCAGAGCTCCCACTGCCTCCACTTTCACAAGATCGAAAGCTCCCACTGCCTACACTTCCACAAGATCCAGAGCTCCTATTGCATTCACTTCTAATGCACAAGCTGCTTCTACTGCTCCAAGAGGGTACAGAAAAATAGCTATGACATGATGTGTATTTGCTTTATTTGCTCCTAATGCTCCACCACCAGTTCCACCTACAAGAAAGAGGAATTCCACTTAATAGATATCAGTATCTTTATCTGTTGTATGTTGATGGTCAAAAACACTTTAATATCTGTATTTTGGGTTGTTGACATTAGCATTTTTATTTTGATGTTTAAAAACATTTAGGTTTTGGTCATATGCAAATGCTATGATTTGCTTTGCAATTTTATGTGATTCGATTTGCAATTTTGTGTTTGGATTAGCATTTGTAGTGTGACTTTATAAAGTCAAACTATAAATGTTAAATGCTCATGCCATTTAGCATTTGCAGTTGGACTTTATAAAGTCAATTGCATTATGCAGTTTGACTACATAATTGGGTATTTGGATTAGCATTTGTAATTATTTTGTTTTTGTTTTTTGTTTTTAATTTGTATGCACAAAATAGGAGAAAAAAAATTAAAAAAGTTTCGATTTATTCAGATAAAAAAAAATACCAGCGGAAACATCTTCGATACCTAATAACTTTAAAATAATCGATATGGTCACAAACGTACAACCCCCCAAAGTAAAAAAAAATACAAAACAGTCCCTTAACTTTTAACTATTTACGATTTTCTTACACAAAAAATCCCGTAAAAAAATTAACAAAAAAAACACGTCAAGTTTTTATTATTCATAACTTTTTTATATTCATCGGCCCAAAAACAAAGATATCGAACCGTCCCAAAAACAGAAAATATTCTGGAAAAAATTAACCCGTCCCAACGCAAAAAAAATTCCCGAATCGTACAAAAAAAGGAAATATCCGGGAAAAAATTAGCCAAAATCCACTGTCGTTTTGACAGTGGGCCACATTGCTACAGTAATGGGCTCCCATTTTGGGTTTGTTTTTGTTTTTTTTTTAAATTTGTATGCACAAAATAGGAGGAAAAAAATATTACAAAAGTTCTGATTTATTCAGCTAAAAAAAATACCCGCGGAAACATCTTCGATACCTAATAACTTTAAAATAATCGATATGGTCACAAACGTACAACCCATTATATTAAAAAAAAAACCATATAGCAATTGACATTTGATTTGCATAGTGTAGTTTGACTGCATAAAGGGGTGTTTGGATTTGACTTGCAGTTCAAATGGCATAGCATTTTGCATTTGCAGTGTGACTTTATAAGGAGGCAAAGGAGGCAATGTTGGCAGAATTGAAGGCAAAGAAGGCTAAGGAGGCAATGCTTGCAGAAGTAGTTCAAATTTACAGTGATGAAGATGATGATGAAGATCCCACTGCCCCTACTTTCACAAGATCCAGAGCTCCCACTGCCTCCACTTTCATAAGATCCAAAGCTCCCACTGCCTACACTTCCATAAGATCTAGATCCTCCATTGCATTCCTACTTCTAAAAAAAAAATGCACAAGCTGCTTCCACTGCTCCAAGAGGATACACGAAAATAGCTATGACAGGATGTGTACGTGCTTTGTTTGCTCCTAATGCTCCACCACCATTTCCACCTACAAGAAAGAGGAAATCCACTTAATAAACATTAGTATCTTTATTTGTTGTATGTTGATGGTCAGAAACACTTTAATATCTGTATTTTGAGGTATGTTGACATTAGCATTTTTATTTTTGGATGTTTAAAAACATTTTAGGTTTTTGGTCAGGATGCAAATTTGCTATGAAATTTTCTTTGCAATTTATTGTAATTCGATTTCAATTTTTGTGTTTGTTAGCATTTGTATGTGAACTTTATAAAGTCAAACTATAATGTCAAAGCTCATGCATTAACAATTTGCATTTGACTTTATAAAGTCAAACAAAAAATGTCAAATGGGCCTCTTGCCCATTTAGCATTTGCAGTTTTGACCTTTAAAAGTCAATTGCTTTATGCAGTTTGGACTGCATAATGAGTTAATTTGTGGATTAGCAATTGCAGAGTGCACACTGCAAATGCCATGCTTATATGACATTAAAATGCAAACATCAAATCCAAATGCCATAGACATTGAAATGGCTAAATGCTCATTGCCATTTACATTTGCAATTTGACTTATACAAGCCAGTTGCATTAATGCTAAGCAGTTTTGACTGCTTAATGAGAGATGGTTTGGATTAGTAAAGATATTGTCAAGAGGACTTTATAAAGTAAATTACAAATGCAAATGCAAATGCCACAATTAGCATTTTGACTTTAGATAGTCCAAACTCAACATCCAAATTGGCATACAATTTTACATTGATTTCATAGTGCATTTGTACTGCATAAAGGGGTGGTTTTGGATTTGATTTGTAGTCAAATTGATAACATTTTTCATTTGCAGTGTGAGCATTATAAAGTAATAACTGCTAATGCAAAGCAAATGCTCATTAGCATTTTTGACTTTAGATATCAAATGCAAATCTAAATTTGCATGACAATTTGACATTGATTTGCATAGTGCAAGTTTGACTGCATAAAGAGGTGTTTGGAATTTGATTTATGCATTTCAAATGCATGCATATTTGCATTTGTAGTAGACTTTATAAAGTAAAACTGAAAATGCAAAGGCTCATTTCTCATTTTGACTTTAGATAGCCAAATTGTCAAATCTAATTGGATGAAAATATAACATTTGAATTTGCTAGTGGTTTTGACTGCATAATGTGTGTTGGTTTGATTTGCAGTTCAAATGGCATAGCATTTTGCATTTGCAGTGTGACTTTATAAAGTAAAACTGCAAATGCAAATGCAAAAAGAGCTCATTTAGGCAATTTGACTTAGATAGTCAACGATGCAAATCCCCAAATTGGCATGATTTGCATTTTAAATATGCATAGCAATTTGCATTTCTTAAAAGTACTTTATAAAGTCAATCTGTAAATGCAAATGCAAATGCAAATGCTCATTCCAGTTCAAATGGCATAGTATTCAGACTACATTGTGTATGATTTGCAAACTCTTTTCCATTCATAACTCATTCAATTCAAAGGAAAAGAAACTACAAGATAATATCACATAAAATGATCAAACATAAACTCATACAACTTAAATTGTTCCATGGAAACCCAATAGTTGTCTCTCATGTTCCGCATCCTCCTCTTCTTGTTGCCATACATTTTCACCAACCACTTCCTCCTGAGCCTTGATTCCCTTGCTTCTACTGTAACATTCCGTATTTTTTAGGTCATTTTTACAACCTATTTTAATTTTAATCGATACGTTAAATCGCAGTGAAACCAAAATCAACAATCAACGAAACGGAAACGCCAACACATTTATTTTTACGCAAGACATCATATATATTATTAGGAACGTAATAAATAAACTTTTGTTCATTTAGTTTATCGGATACGTAAAGTTAATACGCTTCGGCGATAAAAGCGTTTTAGGCACTCCCGAACCCAAAAACATTCCAACGCTTCAACTAAATACCCACATTTATACCCAAAACATAAAATTTAACTCAAAATATCAATGTATACATCAATATAACCGAAATTTCTTGCAATGTACATAAAGATAATACAAAAAAAAAAACTCTTCCATTTGGTCAATGTTAAACACTACCCTCATTAATACCACACAATGCCTTGTTTCTTGACTAAAATACCCATCCCAAAGACCATAGACCGTCCCTAGGACCCTACCATGTCCCTGACCAAGACTTACACCATATTTATACATGTATCTAAGTAAGAGAAAGTCATTCATAGCCAAAACACTTACCAAAAAAATCAACCAAAATCTCTCCCTTTTGGCTCCTTATAGCTCACGGCTCACATAGGGCTCCCAACACAATCCATACAAAATTTTATTCAACCCATACACACTTATACACATCCATCCTAAGATATTCTAAGGTGTTTCCAAGCTTTGGCTAAGCATTTTCAAGTATTAATCAAGAAAAGTGAAACTATGGTTTTAAAATGGAAAGCTAGTGTATTTATCTCTAAACAAGGTTTTAGATACTTATGGTTCATCCTCTTGCATCATAATAGGTTATCTAAAAAACCTTCATTTCTTTATTTTCATCATTTTTATATGTTTAACATGTTCTTTATTAAAGGCTAAAATCACCACTTAGGACTTTTTTATAAGGTAAAAAGAGTTTTTCGCTTATGTTTAATGAAATTTTATGCACTTATTCTTATGTCATTATGGTTATATATATCATAGGAAAAATGATTGTAAAAGTAATTAACATATGGATTAAGTAGAACAATGTTAGGTAATAAATTAGGGTTTTAAAGGAGTTACTTAAAGAAAGTTATGATTAAAATATACAATGGGCCATATAAGGGCTATTTAAATATCGCCTCATACAGTAATTTAGACATAAATAAAAATAATACGCCTCGTGACGAATTCCTAAAATGATAAGATACTCGAAAAATACCGATTTATAACGAAAAAGATACTTTAATTATACGATTTACGACGAGAAAATCACTTTTATAAAACTATTTTTATAAAATTTACTATTCAGTTACAGAAAGTGAAATTTAAAATAAAAACCGCAACCAATATGATATAACATATATACTTACGAGATCGTACTCGAAAGAAACATAAAAACGGAGCTATAACAAATAAAATTACGACCCTTACAATTTTACCGATAACAAAACTATAAAAAAAAATTATAAGTCAGTTCAGCAACATTAAAAAAGCACTATTCATCAAGAAAACAAAAATTTAAAAAATATTATATTTATAGATAACTCGACTTAATACAAGTCGTGGCGTAAGTAACGCGCTAAAACGGATTAGAAACGAGAAAGTTACGCCATTTATACAATAGTATAACATATAAACATTTTTTCGTTATAAATTAATTTTTCACTAAAAACGATTAGAACGGTGATGTGTCTATATAGAATCATACGTTGAATTAGTTAACAAAGGACTATATTACTAGGGAGTTCATAATGAAAGAGCCTCTTCGGGTGGCGTATCGACGAGTTCGCAGATTTACGATTTAAAGTGTCCTAGCTCCTCATTACTCACTACACCTACCTCCTAATGATGTAGCCCAACGATCGTATGAAGAGCTATATATATAATCAAAGTGTTTAGTACTTATACGACCTATATATGGAATTAGGGTTCCTTCGTAATTCCTTCGTGGACGCATCTTTCCTTTTGAATACTATGTGTGTGTTTACCATATCACTCGAGTTGAGTTCAAGCCCCCTTATTCTACAATTGTTTACACAAACACGGGGTGATTACATTTCTTGTTTTACAAATTTGGACACAAGTGTTTTATCAAAGTGTAAGCTATCTCAGATTCACTGCCCTGATTAATAATGCCTAAGTTACCTTATTGCCGTGAAGAACCCTAATATCATGAACCGTAATTTGCTATTATAGTGAGCGCATGGTGTATGGATTAAAGATTTACTACGGGACAAAACAACCCCCACCATTAACTTGGGTCACTATTGAATCGGTGCATTTAACATTGAGAGATGTTAGGGTGTTGCAAGTCATCATATTTTTCCTGATTGGGACACAAATCTAGTAAGGCTCTCGGTGTCAATGAGCTTAGTGCAATAAATAAAATTTTTTGGACTTCTGAATGTGTTTCAAGTCCACAATTACTTCGATCTTGTGGTACCCAGCCCTTTTTACTACTGCTAAACTATGATTTCACTCAACCTTTGTGTTGACTTTTAGCATGTAATTTCAAGGTCCAAGATTATAAAGATTGACGGGAGTCTGGCGGATATCAATGAAGACTGATTCTGTGTTTTATCTAAAGTTTATTGCAACTTTTTATAATCTTTAAAAACTTAAAGTGCACCCTTTTGGAATTATGAGCTATTGTTTAATTAAGAAGGTTTAAGACTTTTAAAAAACTTATGGGACCCTAATGTATGAACTCTGAATTTTGCTATGGCATCAAATGAAATCTTTGTCTTAAACGTCCATTTATGGACGTTTTCCTATATCTTGATTGTTTGTACTTTTTTATATTTTAAGTAGCACCCCATTGTTACCTTTCCTTCGACCTGTAATTGGGGGTGTTACGAGGACCAGAGCCAAGGATATAGGAACTGGGTCATTTTCAAATTCCTAGTCTATAACCCAAAGTAAAAAGATTTTCTTTCCTTTCATTTTAAATACAGAATCCTTCATCGCTATCCGATATCCACGCGCGCGTATTCCCCGATCCTTACTTACTTTTCTGATTATCATTATTGCATTATATATAATCTTATATATAATACTTGTTTAAATTCGATCTCTTTACGACAATCTTCGACATATCAATATCTATTTCTATCGATCAATTATATAAATATCGACTATCCTGATTAATTTATAATTACTCATATCATTCTCCATTATTTACCATGTGCCATAACTCTGCATACCTTTACAAATTCTCAACGAATTGTGTACTTGTGTTGCCAGAATCATGCCGCCCAGGAGATTTAAGAAGAAATCTGTTAGAATATAGTGGAAAAGCGATGGCTAAAGCATTGAAAAATAGAAAAGACTATAGCTGACCACAAACAATACTGTTGTATCGGAACAAACAAATACTGGAGGAACTATGTACCAAGACGCATAGGATGTTCGTATAAGACATTTATGAATGGCAAGCCTCACTCTTCAAGGGGACTGAAAGGTGTACGTCGGACTTAAACGTTGGTTCGAAATATGGAGCAAGTGTTTGAAATTTGCAAATGTGCTGAAGATGACAAAGTGAAGTTTGCCATGTGCACGTTCGAGGGTCGTGCTCTGACCTGGTGGAACGGAAATGTTCAGACTTTGGGACTTGCTAATGCTAATCAGATCCCCTGGAGCAACGTGAAAGCTATGATGACCACTGAATACTGCCCAGCAACTGAAATCCAAAGGATGGAACAAGAGCTTTGGACTCTGACTCTGAAAGGAGATGATATTGAAGCTTACAACAATCGTTTCCATGAACTGGCCTTGATGTGTCATGAATTGGTGCCTACTGAAAAGAAGAAGATTGAAAGTAATGTTCGTGGTTTTCCTGAAAGAATCAAAGGAAATATCACATCTTCAAAGCACTGGACCGTTGCATGAGGCAATCAACATGGCCCTTGAACTGGTCGAGCAAGCATTTCAGGGTAGGGCTGCAAGAATCGATGAAGCAAATAAAAGGAAATGGGAAGGACAACCAGATAAACGAACAATAACAATAACCATAACTACAACAACAACCACAACAGCAACAATAACCGCAACCGAAACAACAATCATCACCAGCAACAAAACAGGAGACAGGAAAATGTCAGGGCATATGCTGCAGCCCCAGCTGGAGGAAAGATTTATGCTGGAAATTTACCAAAATGTAATCGGTTGCATACTTAACATATCACATGGACCGTGTCCCTCAAAAGTGTCTAGAGCCAAAGATTGGGCAACTGAGAAGGATGTAGAATAGGTCTTCAGGGTGCAGGTAATGACTCCCTGCAAAATGTGATATGTTTCGGGTGTGGAGAGAAAGGACATTTCAAAGATAAATGTCCGAAAGCAGGGAACCAGCAAAATGATGGAGCTCGTGGGAGAGCTTACGTGGTGGTTGAAAATCCACAGCAGAATCCGAATGTGTCACGGTACGTTTTCTTCTTAAAGATTTCACTACGCTTGTATTACTCTTTGATTCGGAGTGCTGAGAAGAGTTTTGTATCATTTGCGTTACAGCATTTTATTAATAATACCCTGCCTCTCTAACACTAGCTACGAAGTAGTTTAGCAGACGGAAAATCGTTAGCCACCTAATAACATTTTACGTAGTTGCACCCCTGAGTCTTGTTAAATCACGTGTTCAAAATAGACCGTGTTGCCAACGACCGGCTATAAAGCTTTGAATGTTATCATTGAATGGAATGGTTTGCATAGTCACCTGCGCTCTCATCGATTGTTATGAGAAGATTGTCCGTATTCCTCTTCCGAATGGCAAGATTCTTGAAGTTCAAGGCGAGAGGCCGAAAAAGGATCTTCGTTCACTTGCATGTATCAAGGCTGATGAGAAAAAGCTTGATGACATACGTGTTGTCCGAGACTTCCCTGAGGTATTTCCAGACGATCTGTTAGGTTTACCTCTTGTGCGAGAGATAGAATTTTGCATTGATCTGATTCCAGGTGCGATCGCCCATATGTTTAGATCTCCAACCAAGTAAGCCCCTTCATAAATGATAGAATTGTTCTAACCAAGCTTAAAGAACTTCAAAGAGAAGGGTTTATTCGAGCCAGTCACTCACCATGCCATTGGGGAGCACCCGTGCTCTTGTCAAAGAAAGAAAGATGGTTCGATGAGAATGTGTATTGACTACAGGGAACTAAACAAGTTGACTATAAAGAACCGTTACCCTCTCCCCAGAATTGATGACTTGTTTGACCAATTACAAGGTGCGTGCTGTTTCTCGAAGATAGATCTTCGCTCAGGATATCATCAATTGAGAGTCCGAGAGGAAGATATACCGAAGACCCGCGATTAGAACCCGATAGGGCACTATTGAGTTCCATCAATGCCATTTGGACTGACAAACGCGCCAGCAATATTTATGGACTTAATGAACCGCAACTGCAACCGTATTTGGACAAATTCGTAATTGTGTTCATTGACGACATCTTAATCTACTCAAAGTCAGAAGAAGAGCATGAAGCTCACCTGAAGACGATTTTGACTTACTCCAAAAGAGAAGTTTACACCAAATTTTCAAAGTGCAATTTTGGTTACAAGAAGTAAGTTCCCTAGGCACCTGTGGTCAACCTAGACGGTATCCATCCAGTGACCCAAGCAAGGTTGATCGGTCAAGAAACTGGAAAGACCCCTGAATCGTCACCTGAAATTCGTTCATTTACTAGTATGTGCGGGTACTACCGAAGGTTTATTTGAGAAATTTCTCCAAGATCGCAAAGACCCGCCCCTAGTTGACTCAAAGAATAAAGACGTATGTGTGGGGCGATAAGCAAGAATGAACTTTCCAATTCTGAAGGAGAAAAAAACCCTAAAAAAAATGGGGGTGGGCCCAATGCTCCAGTGTTAGCACTCCCCGATGGACCCGATGACTTTGTGGTCTATTGTGATGCATCAAAACAAGGTTTTGGGTGCGTGCTGATGCAGAATGCGTGGCCAAGGTGATAGCATAATTCGTTCAAGACAGTTGAAGAAGCATGAGAAAAATATTCCAAAAAACCCCCACGACCTTAGAATTGGGTTCGGGTGGTGTTCGCTCTTAAAATCTTGAGACAATTATCTTTATGCGGACGAAAAGTGTTATCTAACAGACTGACCACTCAGAGTCTCCAGTACATATTGACCAGAATGATTTAAATATGCGCCAAAGGCTGTGATCGAGCTACTCAGTGACTACGAGTGTGAGATCAAATACCACCCCGGGCAAGGCTAACGTGTGCAGATGCCTTGAGTAGAAAAGAAAGACACAGCCCAGACGAGTACAAGTGCTATGAGTATTACTATTATACTTCTGGACTTAAGACTAAGATTTTAGAAGCCGCAAAGCGAAGCTTTCCAAATATCTCAAAGCCCCAACTGAAGGCTAAAGGAATAGAAAGACACTTTTGAGCAACGAATGTATGGTAAAATATATTCTTTGTATCGTATCTGGATTCCATCAGTTGGTGTAGTTAAGAAATTGATCAAGGATTGAAGCTCCATACTTCTAGATATTCATACATCCGGGTGCGGATTAAGCTGTACTAAATGAACGGAGAGACTTGAATTGTGGCCTGGTATAAGAGAACCATTCTGATATGATAGCAATGTCATTACGTGTTCTAAGATTAAAGCGAACACCAGAAACCCTCAAGGATATCTTTCTCCAAGCAAAACCAAAAATTCCTGAGTGGAAATGGGAAAAGATAACAATGGACTTTGTCAACAAAGTTGCCTAAACATAGCAGTTGGGCATGATACATTATAATGTGAGAGTGTAAAATAAAATTTTAGGTTAAAAATGAATATGAATTAAATGTGTGAGTTTAAATGTGTATTTTTATAATCGTGTGAGTAAGTAAGTAAGCGTGTGAGTAAGTATGTATGTATGTATATGTATGTGTGTATGTATGTATCAAAAAACTTGAAGACCAAATAAAATTGTTTGTTTGATCATGGAATTAATGCATGGTATGTATCTGATATATTGGTTGCTGCACCACTACCTCTGCACCACTACCTCGAAAAGAACATGCAGCACGGATTGTTGCTTCACCTTATATAGTGTACACTTAACCATTTTATTTTATCCAAATATTCTTTATTTCATGAAAGCATAACTTCATATATAATGATCAAAATCATTACTTTAAGTAAAAAAGAAAACACATATTCATCATAAGAAAACGATATTATTATGAAGTTAAGCTTAAATAGAGTAATAAAAATCATTACTTTAAATAAAAACACAAATATAACATCGTGTATCATTAAATAATAAATATGTTATTATTTTGAAGTTAAAAATAGTATAGTTGTATACTACACCTTAATAACAAGATTTTGTTGCCCGCGCTTCGCTGCGGCGTGTTTTGTATAGAGCGTTTTGTAAACAACAATTGAGTTATTTTAAACTACAAACTATACATTGGTTCTACTGGTAAATGCAACAAAAAGCTTTCAACATCTATGTTATTCTTCTATTCCATAAGGAACATAATAATTTTGTAAAGCTTTCACATAATTTTCTTCAGATTGAGCCTTTATTGTATGTTGATGTTGGTAGCATTGGTTTTGTGTCTTGCACTAAATCTTAATTCTTTATATAAGTTGTAGCTCAAGAAATGAATCTTAAGTTCTTGATGTTGTCAAAATGATTCTCTTGTAGTGATCATGCCTAGCTATGGTTGGAGGAGGCTGCTTGGACTATCTGCAGTTCCATATCTTGCTGCGTTATTGTTTTATGGTCTCGTCCCTGAGTCTCCAATGTAACATTCCGTATTTTCAGGTCATTTACAATGCTATTTAAATTCACTATATTTTTTTTTATTTTTTTTTTCATACGCGTTCGCTTTTAATTTTAATCGATACGTTAAATCGCGTGAACTAAAAATCAACAATCAACGTAAACGGGCGCCAAACAAATTTAAGTTTACATCAAGACATCATTATATTATTATTAGGAAAGTAATAATTAACTTTGTTCATTTTATTTTTATCGGATACGTAAAGTGTATACGTTTCGCGATAAAATGCGTTTAGGCACTCCCGGAACCCCAAAAACTTTCCTACGCTTCAACAAATACCCACATTTATACCCAATACATAAAATTTACTCAAATATATCATGTATAGCTCAATATTGCCGAAATTCTTGCAATGTACATAAAGATATACCAAAAACTCTTCCATTTGGTCAATGTTAAACACTACACAAACCACATTTAATACCACACCATGCCTTGTTTCTTTGACCTAAAGACCATCCCTAAGACCATATACCATCCCTAGGACCATACCATGTTCCCTTGACCAAGACTTACACCATATTTATACATGTATCTAGTAAGAGAAGTCATTCATGCCTAAACACTTACCAAAAATCACCAAATCTCTCCCTTTTGGCTCCTTATAGCTCACGGCTCACATAGGGCTCCCAACACAATCCATACAAAATTTTATTCAACCCATACACACTTATACACATCCATCCTAAGATATTCTAAGGTGTTTCCAAGCTTTGGCTAAGCATTTTCAAGTATTAATCAAGAAAAGTGAAACTAGGGTTTTAAAATGGAAAGCTAGGGTTTTATATCTAAACAAGGGTTTAGATACTTTGGTTCATCATCTTACATCATAATAAGGTTATCTAAAAACCTTCATGTCTTTACTTTCATCATTTTTATATGTTTACATGTTCTTTATGGCTATATCACCACTTAGGACTTTTTAATATGTAAAAAGAGTTTTTCGCTTATTTTAGAATTATGCATTTATTCTTATGTACTTATGGTTTATATATATCATTGGAAAAATGAATGTAAAAGTAATGTTAACAATAAGGTTTAAAGTATGAACATGTTTAGGTATAAATTAGGGTTTAAAAGTTTTACTTAAGAAATTTATGAAATTAAAATTATACAAATGCCATATAAGGGCTGTTTTAATTCCTACCTCATACAGTAGGTTAGACATTATATAAAAATAATAACGCCTCATACATTCGCAAAATGAAAGAAACTTGAAAAAAACCGATTTATAACGAAACAGATACGTTAGTTACGAGTTTACTACTACGAGAATTACTTTCTAAAATCAATTTTTATAAAATTTACTATTCATTACAGAAAGTGATATTTTTAAAACATCAAAAATATGATATAACTTTTAATACGAGAATCGGTACTCCGAAATAATCGTTAAAAACAGAGCTATAAACGAAAAAATACTACTTTACTATTACGATAACAAAAACTATAAAAATAAGTATATGTCTGTTATGAACAGTAAAAAGCACTATTCATCAGAAAAACTAAAATTTTAAAAATGATATATTTTGATAACTCGACTTAATACAAGGCTGGACGTAAGAAAACCGCCGGAAACGGATTAGAAACGAGAAAGTTACGCCATTTTTACCAAAGTATACTTATAAACATTTTTCGTTATAATTATGTTTTCACTAAAACGAGTAGACGGTGATGTAGCTATATAGAATCATACGTTGTATTAGTTATCAAAGTACTATATTACTAGGGAGTTTCATAATGATGAGGCCTCTTCGGGGTGGCGTATCGACGAGTTGCTGGATTTACGATTTAAAGTGTCCTAGCTCCTCATACGGGATAACGTTCACTCAACACCTCATTAATTATGATAGCCCGAACGATAGTATGATGAGCTATATATTAATCAAAGTGTTTAGTACTTATACGACCTATATTGGATTAGGTTGCATTCCGTCATTTCCGTGACGCATTTTTCTATCGCGAATACTTGTTGATTTCCATTCACTCAAGGTGAGTTCTATCGCCCCTCCCCCTTTTCTACAATTGTTTTACAAAATCTACGGGGTGAATTACATTGCTTGTTTTATTGGACACAAGTGTTTTTCAAAGTGTATGTCTATTTCGTAGGCCAAATCCAAAATACAACCAGATTATTAATAGCCTAAGAATAACCTTATTGCCGTGAAGATCCGCTATTATCATGAACCTTAATTTGCTATTATAGTGAGCGCATGGTTTATGGATAGATCTATCGGACTAACAACCCCACCCTAGACTTGGGTTCACTAGTTTGATCGGGTGCATTTAACATTGAGAGATGTTAGTGTGTTGGCAAGCATCCTATTTTCTGATTGGGGCACAAATCTAGTTAAGGCTTCGGTGTCATGAGCTTAGTGCAATAATAAATGTTTTGGACTTCTGAATGTGTTTCGAGTCTACTATTACTTCGAGTCTTGTGGTCCCCACCCTTTTTACTGATAAACCTATGACTTCACTCAAACCGTTTAGTGTTGACTTTTAGGATGTAATTTTCAGGTCAGAGAATGAAATTGACGGGAGCCGTAGCGGATAATCAATGAAGACGGATATCTGTGTTTTATCTAAAGTTTATTAAACTTTTAATTATCCTTAAAAACTCAAGTCATCTATTTGGTGATTATGAAGCTTTTGTTTAATTAAGAATGTTATTATGACTTTTAAAACTTATGGGACCTAATGTATTAACTCTGATATTTTTGCTTTATGGCACAAATGAAATCTTGTCTTAAACTTCCATTTATGGTCGTTGTCCCTATATCATGATTGTTGTACTTGAAGGACACCCCATTGTTACCATACCCGCTTTGCCTACCAATGATTTTGGGGGGTGTTACAGATGGTACCGATTAGAGCCACAGGTTTAGGGACTTGTGGTCATTTTCAAAACCTATGTCTATAACCACAAGTTAAAGATTTTCCTTTCCTTCATTTTATAATACAGAATCTTCATTGCATCCGATAGCCACTGCTGCAGCGTATTCCCTGATCCTTACTTACTTTTCCCATTATCATTATTCCATTATATAATAATCAAATATATATTATAATACATGGTTTAAATTCGATCAACTTACGTCCTATCTTGACATATCAATATCGATTTCTAACGATCCAAGATTAATATAGAAATCGTCTAACCTGATTAATTTATGATTTTTTATATCATTCTCCATTATTTACCATGTGCCATGACTTTGCATACCTTTACAAATTCTTAACGAATTGTGTACGTATGTTGCTAGAATCATGCCGCCCAGGAGATTTAAGAAGAAATCTGTTAGGAAGATAGTGGAAAAGCGTGTGGCCAAAGCCATTGAAAAATAAGAAAAGACTAGAGCTGACTCAAACAATACTGGTAATCCAGATCAACAAATACTACAGGAACTCTTGTACCAAAAATGCATGGATGTTCGTATAAGACATTTATGAATGGCAAGCCTCACTCTTTCAAGGGACTGAAGGTTGTAGTCGGACAGTAAACGTTGGTTTGAAAAGATGGATCAAGTGTTTGAAATTTGCAAGATGTTGCTGAAGATGACAAAGTGAAGTTTGGCATGTGCACGTTCAGAGGGTCGTGCTCAGACCTGGAGGAAGTAAATGTTCAGAACCTTTTGGACTTGCTAATGCCTAATCAGATCCCCTGTGAGCAACGTGGAAAGTCTAATTTATGACCACTGAATACCGCCCAGCAACTGAAACATCCAAAGGATGGAACAAGAGCTTTGGACACTGACTCTGAAGGAGATGATATTGAAGCTGACAACAATCGTTTCCACGAACTGGCCTTGATTGTCATTGAAGTTGGTGCCTACTGAAAAGAAACAGATTGAAATGTATATTCGTGGGTTTTCCTGAAAGAATCACAAAGGAAACATCACTTCTCAAAGCCTGCTGACCTTATCATGAGGCGAAATCAACATGGCCCGTGAACTGGTCGTGCAAGTAGTTCAGGTATGGCTGCAGAATCGGGGAAAGCATAAACAAGGAAATGGGAAGACAACCAGAGAAACAAAATAACATAACCAAACTACACAACAACCACAACAGCAATAAACAATAACCACAACAACAACAATAAACGCAACCAAAACACATCATCAACCAGCAACAAAACAGGAGACAAAAATGTCAGGGCATATGCTTCAGCCCCACCATCTGGAGGAAAGATTGAAGCTGGAAATTTAACCAAAAATGTAATCGGGTAACAAACTTTACATCATCAATGGACCCCGTGTCCTCAAAAGTGTCAGAGATGCCAAAGATTTGGGCACCTGGAGAAGGATTGTAGAATTAGGCTTCAGGGTGCAGGTAATGACTCCCTGCAAAATGTGATATGTTCAGGTGTGAGAGAAAGGACATTCAAAGAGAAATGTCCGAAAGTCAGGGAACCAATCAAAATGGAGCTCGTGGGAGAGCTTACGTGGTGGTTGAAAATCCATAGCAGAATCCAAATGTGGTCACGGGTACGTTTCTTCTTAGTGATCACTACGCCTTGTATTCTCTTTGATTCGGGTGCTGAGAAGAGTTTTGTATCTTCTGCGTTTACACATTTTATTAATATTACCCCTGCCACTCTAAACACTAGCTACGAAGTAGAGTTACAGACGAGGGAAATCGTTAGCACCAATAACCATTTACGTATTTGCACCTTAGCTTTTTAAATCACGTGTTCAAAATTAGACTTGTTGCCAACCCCGCTATGAAGCTTTTGATTGTTATCATTGGAATGGAATGGTTTGGCAATATCACCATGAGCTCTCAAACGATTGTTATGAGAAGATTGTCCGTATTCCTCTTCTGAATGAACAAGATTCTTGAAAGTTCAAATGCGAGAGCCGGAAAAGGATCCTTCGTTCACAGTTGCATGTATCAAGGCTGATGAGAAAAAGCTTTGATGACATACGTGTTTTGTCCGAGACTCCCCTGAGTATTTCCAGACGCTCGTTAGGTTACCTCTTGTGCTAAGATAGAATTACGCATTGATCTTGATTCCAGCGCATCGGACAGTTGTTAGTATCTCCCATACCGTTAGCACCCTTCAGAAATGTTAGAATTTTTCGAACCATCTTAAGAAACTTCAAGGAGAAGGTTTAATTTCGACCAAGTTCACTCACCAGGAGCACCCGTTCTCTTTGTCAAGAAGAAAGACGGTTCGATGAGAATGTGTATTGACTACAGGGAGCTAAACAAGTTGACTATAAAGAACCGTTACCCTCTCCCCAAAATTGATGACTTGTTTGACCAATTACAAGGTGCGTGCTGTTTCTCGAAGATAGATCTTCGCTCAGGATATCACCAGTTGAGATTCCGAAGAGGAAGATTACCAAGACCAGCATTTAGAACCCGATATGGACAAACTTTGAGTTCACATGTCATGCCATTGGACTGAACGCACCAGAACGCCCAGCAAATATTAATGGAAGTAATGAATCACGCGTCTTGCAAGGCCGTATTTGGACAAACTTGTAATTATGTTTCAGAATACGACAACTAATCTAGCTCAAAGTCAGAAGAAAACATGAAGTCCACCTAAAGACGATTTTTTTTAGAAAACCCCTTAAACCTTATTCCAAAAGAGAAGTTGTACGCCAAATTCTCAAAGTGAGAATTTTTGGTTACAAGAAGATACAGTTCCTAAGAGCGATGTGGACCGTTGACGGTATCCACGGTGATCCGTAGCAAGGTTGAGTCGGTCAAGGACTTTGGAAACCCCTGAAGATCGTCAACTGAAATTCGTGTCGTTACTAGGTATTGCGGGTTACTAACCGAAGGTTAATGAGAATTTCATCAAGATCGCAAAGGCCCTCACCCTGTTGACTCAAAAGAAAAAGACTTATGTGGTGGGGTCGAAAAGCCAAATGAAGCTTTCCAAATTCTGAAAGAGAGAAACTATGCAATGCTCCTTTGGTTATCGACTCCCCGATGGACCCGATTACGTTTTGGGTCTATTGTGATGCATCAAAACAAGGTTTTGGGTGCGTGCTGATGCAACGAGGCAAGGTGATAGCATATGCGTCAAGACAGTTGAAGAAGCATGAGAAAAATTATACCACCCACGACCTAGAATTGGGTGCGGTGGTGTTCGCTCTTAAAATCTGGAGACATTATCTTTATGGGACGAAAAGTGTTATCTACACTGACCACCGCAAGTCTCCTAGTACATATTTGACCAGAAGGATTGAAAATATATGCGCCAAAAGGTGGTGGAGTCTAGCTACCAGTGAACTACGAGTGTGAGATCAAATACCACCCAGGCAAGGCGAACGTGGTGGCAGATGCCTTGAGCAGAAAAGAAAGACTCAAGCCCAGACGAGTACGTGCTATGAGTATTACTATTCATTTTGGACTTAAGACTAAGATTTTGGAAGCGCAAAGCGAAGCTTCCAAGGATCTCAAAGCCCCAACCGAATGGCTAAGAGGATTAGAAACGCACTTTGAGCAACGAGATGATGGTGAAATCTACTTCTTTGATCGTATCTGGATTCCATCAGTTGGTGGTGTAAGGAAATTGATCATGGATGAAGCTCATACTTCTAGATATTCAGTACATCCAGGAGCGGATAAGATGTACTATGATCTGAGAGACTTGTATTGGTGGCCTGTAAGAAGAGAGACATTGCTGAGTATGTTATCATAAGATTGTCCTTACGGTTCTAAGAATTTAAAGCCGAACATCAGAAACCCATCCAGTTTCTCAGCAACCAGTAAATTCCATGAGTGGAAATGGGAAAAGATAACAATGGACTTTGTCACAAAGTTGCCTAAAAGTAGCAGTGGGCATGATACGATTTGGGTCCGTGTTGATTAGATATGACCAAGTCAGGCTCACTTCATAACTATACGTGGAATGACTACAAAGGAGAAATTAGCAAGATTTATACCAATGAGAGATTGTAGCGAGGACATGGTGTGCCAGTATCAAATCATTCATACCCGTGGATTGGGTCCGATTCCACGTCACACTTCTGGCAAAGCTTTTCCAGGAAGCGTTTGGTACGAGACTAGACATGAGTACAGGCATACCACCACCCTCATACCGGACTGTCAGAGTGAGCGTACTATTCAGACGCTGGAGGATATGCTTCGAGCTGTGTTATGGATTTTGGTGGCAGTTGGGATACTCATCTTCCATTGATTGAGTTTTCCTATAATACAATACCACCAACAAGCATTAAGTGTGCACCATTCGCGGCTCTATTACGGGCGAAAAGTGTCGATCCCACGTTATATGGACTGAAGTATGGAGAAAGTCACTTATTAGGACCAGAGATTGAGCAAGAAACGACTTAAAAGACTTTTCAAATCAAGAAAGATTAAAGACGGGCTAGATTCCGCCAAAAAGCTAATGCTGATAAGAGGCGTAAACCACCTTTGAATTTTCGAAGTTGGAGACTGAGTGTTACTAATGTAATCTCCATGTAAGGGAGTGGTACGATTTGGTAAAAAAGGAAAACTAGCACCACTATATGTTGTGACCGTTGAATATCATCGCCGGTTGGTGAGCCGGTGGCCTTATCGGCCTGAGAAGTTACCCCAGGACTAAGTTGTGTTCACGACAATGTATCATGTGTCAAACCTCAAGAAATGATTTTTGGCGGAGCCATATGTTCAAGTGCCCTTGTATGATATCGAGTTGGATGAAAAATCTTTGTTTTGTTGAAGAACCTCTTGAGAATCGTGGAACTAGATTAAGAATGCAAAGAGAAGAAGAAATTCCATTAGTCAAAGTTCGTTTGGAGAACTACTTAGGCAAGGATCTGAGTATACCTGGAACGAGAAGAAACCAATTCCGGATGAAATATCCACAACTTTTCTCCGAACCCGAACCTTCGTCAAATGTCCCAACTTGACCATGGAGTGAACAAGGCTCATTTAACGGAAGACTGGTTAACATTCCGTATTTTTAGGTCATATACAATGCTATTTAAATTCACTATATTTATTTTTTTATTTTTGTTTTCATTACCGTCATCGCTTTTAATTTTAAAATCTATAACGATTTAAATCGCGTGAACTAAAAATCAACAATCAATGTAACTTAGCGCCAAGAACAAATTTAAGTTTTACATCAAGACATTCATTATATTATTAATAGGAAAGTAATACTAACTTTGTTCCCTTTTTAATTTTTATCGGATACGTAAAGTGTATACGTTTCGCGATAAAATGCGTTTAGGCACTCCCGGAACCCCAAAAACTTTTCTACGCTTCAACAAATACCCACATTTATACCCAATAACATAAAATTTACTCAAATATATCATGTATAGCTCAATATTGCCAAAATTCTTGCAATGTACACAAAGATATACCAAAAACTCTTCCATTTGGTCAATGTTCAACACTACCTTATTAATACCACACCATGCCTTGTTTCTTTGACCTAAAGACCATCCCTAAGACCATAGACCATCCCTAGGACCATACCATGTTCCCTTGACCAAGACTTACACCATATTTATACATGTATCTAGTAAGAATAAGTCATTCATTTATGCCTAAACACATAAACCAAAAATCACCAAATCTCTCCCTTTTGGCTCCTTATATAGCTCACGTCTCACATAGGGCTCCCGAAAACAATCCATGACAAAATTTTTATTCAACCCATAACACCTTATACACATCCATCCTAAGATAATTCTAAGATTTCCAAGCTTTGGCTAGCATTTTCAAAGTATTAATCAACAAGAAAAGATGAAACTAGGGTTTTAAAAATGGAAAGTCCATAAGGGTTTTATAATCTAAACCAGGGTTTAGATTCTTTGGGTCATCCATCTTACATCATAATAAGGTTTATCTAAAAAAAAAAGTAAAAAAAAATGGTTGGGGCCTTCATGCTTTACTTTCATCATTTATATATGTTTAACATGTTCTTTATGCTAAATCACCACTTAGGGACTTTTAATATGTAAAAAGAGTTTTCGCTTATGTTTAATTGATTTATTGCATTTATTCTTATGTCATATGTTATATATAACATGGCAAAATGAATGTAAAAGTAGTTAACAGTAGGTTTAAGTATGAACCATGTTTAGGTATAAATTAGGGTTTTAAAAAGGTTACTTAAGAAAGTTATGATTAAAGTATACAAATGCCATAAAGGGTTGTTTTTAATTCCGACACTCATACAGTATGTTTAACTGTATCTAAAAATAATAACGCCTCATGACGGATTCCAAATGATAAGAACTTGGAAAAACACCCCGATTTAAACGAAAAGATACTTTAGTTACGAGTTTACGACGAGAAATACTTTTTATAAAACTATTTAATAAAATTTACTATTCTTTACAGAAAGTGATATTTTTAAAACATCAAAAATATGATATAACTTTTAATTACGAGATCGTACTCGAAAGAATCGTTAAAAACGGAGCTATAACGAATAAAATACGACGTTTACGAGTTTACGATAACAAAAACTATAAAAATAAGTATAAGTCTGTTATGAACAGTAAAAAGCACTATTCATCAGAAAAACTAAAATTTTAAAAATGTTATATTTTGATAACTCGACTTAATACGAAGGCGTGGACGTAAGAAACGCGCGAAACGGATTAGAAACGAGAAAGTTACGCCATTTTTACCAAAGTATACTTATAAACATTTTTTCGTTATAATTATGTTTTCACTAAAACGAGTAGACGGTGATGTAGCTATATAGAATCATACGTTGTATTAGTTATCAAAGTACTATATTACTAGGGAGTTTCATAATGATGAGGCCTCTTCGGATGGCGTATCGACAGTTGCCCTGGATTTAACGATTTAAAGTGTCCTAGCGTCCTCATCGACTTCACTACACGACTCTTAATTATGAAGCCCGAACGAAGTAAGATGAGCTATAAATTAATCAAAGTGTTTAATGTACTAATACGACCTAATTTTTGATTAGGTTGCTTCCCGTCATATCCCGTGACGCCTTTTTATCAGGCAAACTTGTTGAATCCCCCATTCACTCAAGGTGAGTTCAAAACCCCCTTTTCTACAATTGTTTACAAAATTAATGGGTGAAATTACATTGCTTGTTTTACTATTGGACACAATGAGTTTTTCAAAGTGTATGCTATCCAATTACTGACTGATTATTAATGCCTAAGTTTACCATATTGCCGTGAAGTCCCATTATCGATGAACCGTTTAATTGCCTATTAATAGTGAGCGCTGGTGTTATGATAGATTTGTTCTACTGTTACTAACAACCCCCACCCATACTTGGGTCACTAGTTTGAATCGTTCATTTAACATTGAGAGATGTTAGGGTGTTTGGCAGAGCATCCTAATTTTCCTTATAGGGGCACAATCTAGTTAAGGCTTACTCAGGTGTCAATGAGTCTGTAGTGCAATAATAAATGTTTTGGACTTCGTGAATGTGTTTCAGATTCTACTATTACTTCGATCTTGTGGTCCACCCCTTTTTACTATAAACCTATGAGTTCACCTCAACCTTTTGTGTTGACTTTTAGGCATGTAATTTCAGTCCTAAGTATAAAGATGGACGGTAGCCGTGGGCGGATACAAGTGAAGAACGGATTCTGTGTTTTTAATCTAAAGTTTATGAAACTTTTATAATCCTTAAAAACATTAAGTCATCTTTTGGTATTATGAAGCTTTTGTTTAATTAAGAATGTTTATGACTTTTAAAACTTATGGGACCTAATGTATTAACTCAAGCGCAACTAGGTCTTTATATAAGTTGTAGCTCAAGAAATGAATCTTAAGTTCTTGCTGTTGTCAAAATGATTCTCTTGTAGTGATCATGCCTAGCTATGGTTGGAGGAGGCTGCTTGGACTATCTGCAGTTCCATATCTTGCTGCGTTATTGTTTTATGGTCTCGTCCCTGAGTCTCCAAGGTACCTTTGTACACAAGGGAGGTTAGCCGAGGCACTCTGGAAAAAGGAGTTGTACTTAACCAAAAAGAACTTTCGGTAGGCCTACTTATTTCTGATATGATAACCAATTACCAGAAATAACCGAGCTACTCCCCCTAATATCGAATAAAACTAGCAATTCCCAAAGAATGGCCAGTGCCCGATTGACATAGACGCTTCAGCCATCCCATGAAGTGAATCCTGAGGTACTAACCAAAAGAACGATATGGGAATGGTCTCATAAGGCTTGAGGTCAAACCATGGGCAAAAAAGCGGAATTTTTGCGCTTTATTTCAATGTAACCAGCTACTAATGTAGCAAGCAGTGATATGGCAAAACCAATTGTCATCCTAGTAAGAAAGGTAATTCCCCTTTCTACCCCTGTAAGTTTACGAGTTATGGGCACAAAAACACGGTCATAAAAGACTATCATTGAGCCAGCTGGGATTTGGAATGATTTTGTTAGGCTTCTGTTCATTGTTTTGATTGTTGGAGTGAAAAAAGTAGTTTGTTGTGCATAGGCTGTTATTAGTATGATCCCGACCGCCCATATCGCGCCCATTCTTATCAGTGACTTTAGTTCTTCGACCCGATGGACCGTGTTTAATCGCCATAAGTGCGGGTCCGACCAACCTTCTGTAAAGTCTTCTTTGGTCACAATGGCAGCCTTGTCCAGAAATCTGAAATGTCCAAAAAGATATACACTTTGACTTTTATGGTCAAACACACATATTGCCAAGTTTTTTACATCTGAACAGATTTATCAAATGTTCGAAAATATAAAATACATGTACGTGTTAAACATATGCTAGAAATGGAAATGTATTCGTTGTAAAAATCGATAAACCAACGACTGGTTTTCTGTGAAGTACTAGGTTTGACCAAAGAGTTAAAATGCACCTCTTGTTGCAAGTGTGAATCTTGGCACAAGGTAGCCAGTTTTCTTGAAATTTTAGAAAGACATGCTTATCAATAATAGGCTAATTAAAGAGAGCATTTTGTATATATGTACATTATACCCCTATAGATGCAAAAACACACACCAAAGAACGCTGAGTTTGGCAAAACACATATCTATTACATGGGCAACCACCAATAAACTGAATGTAATACCTACACTTGGGACACCTTTTCCAATTCCACCCATTCTTCTTGCAAACAACATCAAAATCGACATTGTTTCCATCCCTCGTCTCTTCGCATGTATAACCATCGTGCCATGGAACCTTACACTTGTAACAAAACGGTTTCAAGCAAGAAGGACACACACTTCTCTTCACATCACCATCACCAAACTCATTCATAATCAATTCAGAACACTCGTTGTTAGGACAATAAACCTTATCAAAACCTAACACCGTTGATTCACATAATGCATCACACCATTTGTTGAATAATGTTTGTGCGATTTTGTCGCGGCACGACAAGGGCTCAAGAGAGTGATTGCAAGAGGTATGAGGGCATTTGATGTCTGACACGTTATCTTCGAGCTTTGCTTGAATGTATTTGATTATACAAGACGTGCAAAACGAGTGGACACATCGGTTGCTATTAATGAATCTTTTGTTGGGCAATGATATGAGCTCAAAGCAGACCTCGCACGTGAAAGTATCATCATAATGATCTTGATTAGGGTTTCCATGGGGTGCTATTCGACTTAGATCCCCCATCGAATGAAAACAATTATTGTGCATCGTTAGTGGTTTAACAAGATTTATATAGATTTCTCTAATGGTTCAAACTCGTGAATAAATAAGCGTAAGAAAGTTGGGCTTGGGCTTAATTGGCCTGCATGTTTATTCCGCTTGGCCCACGTGTTGGGAGCCAACTCACTATCTTATTTTAACAAAACTTACTAACAAGTTGCGGCAATATAAATCTTCATGAAACTTACTATTCATGCATTTTTTTATATAACTAAATTATATAATGCAATTAATTATATAGTAATTATAAAAATTTACATCCCATGGATTAAAATTTCAGTGATTTTCATTTTTAAAATTTCAGTGATTTTTTTGTTGAAACTCACTACATGCATGCCTTTGTTTATCACTACAAAAAATTACAATAATGTTTCTTTTGTTTTATCTTATAGGTGTATCCTACAGATTTTTGAGAACAACGGCACTAGGAATAGCAACGGCATTCGGATGGGCTGGAGGCATGATATGGCCAGCTTTGGGAAACCAGCTAGGAAGGGGTCATCAAATTCTTCCAATGAGTTTGTTTGGTTTTAAAATCTTGATGTCTGGAGTTTTTGCACCGTTGCTACCCGTTGAGACCCTAGCGAGGAAGTAAGAAGAAAGCGAAAATTTGGAACTTAGTCCTCTTAGTTTTTAATCAAGTTAAGCGTAGTCAAACGCCGATGTAGTTACTATATCACTAAGATAAGCTCTTTGTAGCTTTAAGAACTTTGCTACTACAATAAGCTCTTTGTAGTTTTCATCCATTATCACAAACTTTTTATACCGTTTCATAAAGTCAGTTTGCGATTTCTTTTTGTTCCTATAGAGTTAAAAATCAGTTTTGTGTTTCTCTGATGTTCCGTACTCCATGTTACTTTGAGATAAATGTTGATGGACAAAACCCGAAAGCATTTTTTTTCTTGGTGCTTAATTCGATCATGGGTCCAGGTTGGAGTTAATTAATATCAAGGGTGACAAATCCCAAACACGACATAAACCCAATTAAATAAACGGGTTAGCAATGGGTGTATATCATCAATTGGTTGACCCACTTAGCACCTGATACAGGGTTCATAATCCTCCATTCTGTTTATGATACATACAAATACAAATATGTAAACTATGGAGTTTAACTAGTGAATCTATTTACGACCCGATTATAATCCAAATGCAACCATTATATGAACGTGTTACATCAGTCATAGTATGGCTAGTAGGTTACACGTGACCGGGCTAGAGTTACGTCTTTCGACACGAACTTTGGGTTTGGGTGAAACATACCTACCCAAATACGATATGAATTGCCAAGCATTTTGATGAATGTCTGTTTCAAGGGTACAAGTTTGAGTTTGAGTGATAGATTAGCATACCCATATATATAATAAATAAAACCCACCAAATGATTTGGCGGGTATCGCGTATTATATATAGATTTTGACACATATCACAAGTATGGTAATTGATCGATATTTGAAAGGTTATCATATGCAGCTTTAGATGTGAGTACATAATTAGTACATTAATTGATCATTAACGTACAGTATATAATAATCTAAAACTTTGAAAATATTAGTAATATTTGCGAAAAATGTCCATTTAATCAGGCGAGAATTATGTGTCAAGGAACCGAACTATAGGAATTTTTAATCAGGTACATTTAAGTAAAACTTGATGATGCAAGGACATGACTTTTGTAAACCCGAAAAACTCAGGAAAAATCAGGCTTTTTAAAAACATTAACACTACACCGCAAAAATCAATGGTGGCATGTAAATTCTAAGACCCACCCGCGTACGTACGCGACTAAGTCTTGTTGTTTCATTTCCCGTAAAATGAAACAATTGCGTGAGTGTAAGGTTGCCTCTTTATAAGCCAAGAAATAACACTTGTTTAGGTAAAGCTTAATGTTTAGGCTAACCTTGTTTGAAAATTGTGAGATACTAGTTGGTTGTATGTAATAATAACCATCTCACATCAATAAGATACAAGTTTTTTGATCCCTAAAAGCAAAGTAGTGATCGAACTACTAGTATCCTTCCATCATAGATTTTAGTTAAAACCGGGAAGAATACCTGGTAGTTCATTGCTTTCCGCTACGGGGTGTTACTTACAAATGGTATCCGAGCCAAAGCCACCCGGGATGTGACTAGCCCAATAGCTCATATCTGTAACACCCCCAAATTGGGTCGCAGCGGAATAATGAGTATCCGGGAGCGTTACATTACAGATCAATAGCACAAGATATGAGAACGACCTCAAAAGAGTCGTTTAAAATATGATACATTGGATTTATTGAAATTGTTTGATACAAAGCACGAAGGCTTAAATACTTCAACATTTGAAATAAATATTCTAGATCATAACAATCGTCCCGAAATATAATAACTCCAAATCTTTATGCATGACACCCAAAAGACTATCCCAATGTATCTTGTGCACCTCGTGCATCATTGACCTGAGAAAAACATGCTTAAAACGTCAACATAAAGTTGGTGAATTCATAGGTTTATGTAAATGAAATGTAGGACCGTAAGATTTTCAAGTGTATGATAATGCAACATATGCAAATATCACAAATGTAATTACGTTTC